>JAVYIG010004974.1:0-70000 GCA_035222895.1 Strongylocentrotus droebachiensis
CAGGTAACAAGAAACAGGACGAAGTCGTCGTCAAGAATGTCGACATGGCAGAAGATTTGCAAGAAGAGGCCATTCAGGCAGCCCAGGACGCAATGACAAAGAGTAAAGTCGAAAAGGACGTCGCCGCTGCCATCAAGAAGAAGTTCGATGATGAACACCAACCGACTTGGCATTGCATCGTCGGCCGCAACTTCGGCAGCTACGTGACGCACGAGTCCAAGCACTTCATCTATTTCTACATCGGCCAGAAAGCGTTTCTGCTCTTCAAGTCTGGATAGAAATCAAACCCTAATCTTCAAGACTACGTTTTACAAACTCCTATTTATCATCGAAATTTAGATAGAGCTGAGAGTCATCGAAAAGTTCAACTTCCATTACGACATCGATGTCAACATGGTTCTTAATGTCGGCACACGGCCATCGATTTTCAGTTGCAGTCGAAGTCAGAATCGACCTTAGTCATGGTTAAATCAAACTTGTCAATAAAGCTGTAAATCATTTTCCAGTTACTAATCTTCTGTCATTTATATTAAATTTTTTCGAACCGTTGCCCGATTAGGATCCGTAACAATTTCTTCGGAATATAAAAGTATGATATGATTTGTTTTACTCTGGAGGAGTCCTGAATAATGGTTATTTGATTGCGGTGTCATACATTTCCCTTTAGTTTTAATTAAGCAATTTCCTTATGTACTTATCATTTACTAGACCATTACAGCGAAATGGCTTGTTGATGGTGTAGGATCTGGCATAAAAGTTTAAACATTTATTTAAAAAAATATATCTCATGGTGCTCTTAAAAAATGTTTCTTGATAGAGTGAAAAAAGGAAATTTACAAATATATGTATCCAAAAATTATCGTGGAAATAATTGTATAGAATGTTTACATAATCAGTAACCCTATCTGTAAAGTAAATATGTTCCTGGTCATGATGAGTGAGTCCAGTTTAAGATGAATATGATGGTGTATTGATGACTTTTACATATAATTATAAGAGCTATTATGTACTATTATTATTATTATTATTATTACTATTATTATTATTAATGTGATTAATATTTAAAAAAATCCTCATCATCATCTCCGTTCCATGAATGAATGAACATAACTAACTTTGAAGTTAAACTATTAAATTATCTTATTAATATGCTACGTAATTGGTTCGTGCTATAGCATGACGTATTTACGTCTTCTCTATCATGTCTGTTTAACATATTGACTGATTAGTTGATGCAATTGTCAAGTTAACCTAATATACCTGATTAAAATGAAAATGTTTTCATACTTAAATAACGGAGTTATACCTGTATATTGAATTACAGATAATCTGATTAGTTGGTGGCTGAGAAATAGTCAATAGAGTGAATGATTTTAATGGCCGTCTGATTGATTGGTTTGTTTGTTGGTTGATAATTGATTGAATGATTGGTTGATTGATTGATTGGTTGACTTGTTGGCTTATTGATTCGTAGGCTGATTAATATTGGTTGGTTGGTCCTTTTTTTGTTGGTATTAGTTAGTTGGTTGATTGGTTGGTTGGTTGATTGGGTAAAATATTTGTTTCTGTTTTGGTTGATTGGTTGATTGATTGGTTGATTGGTTGATTGGTTGATTGGTAGGGTTAGTTGGTTAGTTGGTTAGTTGGTTAGTTGGTTGATTGATTGATATACTGCTAGATTGATTGATTGATTGATTGGTTGATTGGTTGATTGGTTGCCGGGGTGGTTGGTTAGTTGGTCAGTTGGTTAATTGATTGATTAGTTGGTGATAGATTGTTCATTGATTGATTGATTAATAGATTGATAAATTGATTGATTAGTTGGTTGATAGATTGATAAATTAATTGATTATTTGGTGATAGATTGTTAGATTGATTGATTGATTGAAAGACCGATTGGCTGGTTGGTTGGTTAGTTGGTTGATTTGTTGGTTGATTGATTGGTTGATTTGTTGATAGATTAATACATTGATATTTTAGTTGGGGATAGATTGATAGATTGATTGAAAGGATGATTGGCTGGTTGGTTAGTTAGTTGGTTGATTTGTTGGTTGATTGATTAGTTTATTGGTTGATCGGTTAAATTGATTGGGTGGTTGGCTGGTTGATTTGGGTTGATTAGTTTGACTAGTTCATTGGGTGATTGGTTGGTTGAATGGTTAATTTATTGGTTGATCGGTTAATAAATTGATAGATACAAAATGTGTATAATCAATCATATTTAAAGGCGAATGAATATTTTCTCCAATATAACAATTTTTATTAACCCAGTCTGGGACCCGTTTCAAAAAGCCTTTTTTCAATGACAAATGACAAATATCAGTGACAAATCTGCTGATAACCAATCAGAAGCAAGGATTGCAGTAGCGTATATTACAACTGTCATTTGTCACTAATGACAAGTTTCGTGAAACACCCCCAGGTCTCAACTTATAATTTCGAATGATACATTTCTGAGCCTATGTGCTCAGCATTAAGCTATTCATTTATAATCAGTATTTAAAAAAGATATGGGTTTCCAATTTTTCAAAATTAAGGGGTCTTGATTTTTCTTTGGAATTAGATTTATTATGGTTCTTCTTTGATCAAGAGGCATTCTACCCCTATACAATGAATAATTAAAAGTTTGTAATAATAAGACGCCCAAATCTTTAAAATATTATTTATACAATTCACAAGTAAACCAATCAATACCCTGGCCCCGTTGCACAAAATTTACGATTGGTGGTAACTTTGCCATCAATGGTAACCTTGATTTTGATTGGCCTTGGATCCCTGTTATCATGGTAGTTGCCATCAGGCGCGCCGGAAGCAGTTTGGGATTGGGGGGGGGGGGGGGGGCAAACATTCCAGGGGGCTCACCTTCCAGTGGCAGTGACGTAACGAGCAAAAACGTTTGGAAGGGGGGGGGGGGGGCAGAAGAAAAATCTGCATCACCACCACTCTTATACTTTACATGCAGGCCCCCTGGAACGTTTTTCAAAGTGGATTATTAACGATCAGGTAGAGCGTAAATTGGCGTAGGGTCCAGGGCCTGAGCCCCAGAAGCTCAGAGGTTTTAGGCATTACAATTATGGTCGATAAGCATATTTAGATACCTTATTTGTGACATTGGCAGGATACTAATTGACGGAGAGGCCAGGGAGCAGAGCCCCCGGAAGCTCGGGTGTTTTAGGTATTTAATAATGGTCAGATGAGCATACAGGGGACTGCCTTAGGGCACTTGATGGGTTCCGGGGGCGGAGCCCCCGTAGGCTCTGGGGTTTTAGGCATTTAATTACGGTCAGATGAGCATCCAGGGCCCCGCCTTAGGTCCCTTAATTGGTGGGGTCCAGGGGGCAGAGCCCCCGTAAGCTCTGGGGTTTTAGGCATTTAATTACGGTCAGATGAGCATCCAGGGCCCCGCCTTAGGGCCCTTCATTGGTGGGGTCCAGGGGGCAGAGCCCCCAGAAGCTCAGGAGTTTTAGTTATTTAATAACGGTCAGATGAGCATACAGGGGACCGCCTGAGGGCCCTTGGTGGGGTCCGGGGGCTAAGCCCCCGTAAGCTTTGGGGTTTTAGGTATTTAATAACGGTCAGATGAGCATACAGGGGACAGCCTTAGGGCCCTTGGTGGGGTGCGGGGGCGGAGCCCCCGTAAGCTCTGGGGTTTTCGGCATTTAATTACGGTCAGATGAGCATATTTTGATACCTCATTTGTGACTTTGGCAGGTCATCTATTTTTTTCTCTCTCTCTTTCTTTCTTTTTCTCTGTAACTAACTTTTTCAAAAAGTGAGAGGGGCTCGAGCCCCCGAGCCCGGCCGTTCTGCAGACCCTGACATAAAGGCTTCTAAATAAGTATATTTTTCGCCCGACTGGAAATGTGGGAATTTCAAATTTTCCAACAAACGTATAAAAAGGTATGACTTACAAAAAAAATTGAGAAAAAAAAACGGAAAATCATGTCATTTCAATCAAAATTTGTAAATCACTGGTATCGAATAAAAATTATCCCCCCTGTTACACCCACAAATGTAATAACTCCCACAAATGTAATAACGCCCACAAATGTAATAACACTTTACCCACAAATGTAACAACACCCACAAATGTAATAACACTTTACCCACAAATGTAATAAATTTGAAGTGATATTTTGAATCACCCACAAATGTAATAACCACTTTACCCACAAATGTAATAAATTTGAAGTGATATTTTGAATCACCCACAAATGTAATAATGACTTTACCCACAAATGTAATACATTTTAAGGGGTATTTTGTCGAATTAAACACTAAAACCCTGTAATAAAGCATGGGTAAAGCGCGCAGTCTTTGCTCCAGACCCGGTTATTTCAAAAAAATTAAAAAGTCTTCAAAACTAAGACCCCACCATCTTCCAAACTAAGACCCGGTAATAAAGCATGGGTTTAGAGCGTAGTTTTTCTTCCAGACCCGGTTATTTCAAAACTTTTTAAAAATCTTTAAAACTAAGACCCCGTCATCTTATTCCTGTGGAAAAACATAAGTATTGAGCGTAGTCTTTCCTCCAGACCCGGTTTTTCAAAAGTTAAAAAACAAACAAAAAACAAAACAAAATAAAACAAAACAACAAAAAAACCTTTTAAACTAAGACCCCTCCATCTTCCAAATTAAGACCCGGTAATAAAGCATGGGGTTAGAACGTAGTCTTGACTTCAGACTCGGTTATTAAAAAAAAAAAATCTTCAAACTAAGACCTCACCATCTCATTCCTGTGGAATAACATGGGTATAGAGCGTGGTCTTTCCTCCAGACCGGTTATTTCAAAGGAAAGAAATGTCAGACATAATCCCTTATCGAGAATCTAGGACACCTACCCCCCTGCCAACTACCCTCAGCTAACTACCCCCTAGAATGATAACCCCCCCCCCCCCCCCCAGCTAACTAACCCTGGACATCTACCCCGGACAATACCCCCCCCGGACATCTACCCCAAGTCAAGTACCCCCCGGACATCTATCCCCGGGCAACTACCCCCAGACATCTACCCCCCGTCAAATACCCCCGGACATCCCCCCCCAATCCAACTATCCCCTTCCAACTACCCCCAGCCAACTACCCCCACCCTGAAAACTACCCCCGGACATCTACCCCCATCCAACTACCCCCGGGCAACTACCCCCAACTACCTTAATTTGCTTGGGGGTAGATGTCCGGGGGGGTAGTTGGAGGGGGAGTAAGTTGTCCAGGGGGAGGGGTAGTTGGATGGGGTAAGATGTCAGGGGATAGATGTCCGGGGAGGGGGTAGTTGACTGGGGGTAGATGTCCGGGGGTAGTTAGCTAGGTGGTAGTTAGCTATACCCATGCTTTATTACAGGGTTTTAGTTTTGTACAAATTCGACAAAATATCACTTCAAATTTATTACATTTGTGGGTAAAGTCATTATTACATTTGTGGGTGATTCAAAATATCACTTCAAATTTATTACATTTGTGGGTAAAGTCATTATTACATTTGTGGGTGATTCAAAATTATTACATTTGTGGGTAAAGTGGTTATTACATTTGTGGGTGAAATTATTACATTTGTGGGTAAAGTGTTATTACATTTGTGGGTGTTGTTACATTTGTGGGTAAAGTGTTATTACATTTGTGGGCGTTATTACATTTGTGGGAGTTATTACATTTGTGGGTGTAACACCCCCCCCCCCCCCTCCCCGCATCAGTACGCCAGCGTTCAGGGGCTCATGAGCTTCTCACCCCTATAACAAAAAACAGACACGCTTTCCCATTCTCTCACAATATGTCCACGATATGCGCGTATCGCTATTATTAAAACCTCCATTGATAAATATAGGTAGCATGCGCAATGTTTAGGAAATTTAATTCCTGTCAACTTTCCTTTTCTTTGAATGGGATTGTATACGTCAATTAAGTCAGGTTTTTATTATTGTTATGTTCTTTGGGGTTAACAATACAAACCATCTTAACTCCTTTACTGCTTTTTTTTTTTTTTTGAGGGGGGGGGGGGGGCATTTTTGGGGGGCAAAAATGCGTTTCCCCCCCCCACTTTTTTGACTGGGGGGGGGGGGGCAACTGCCCTACCTGCCCCCCCCCCCCACTTCCGGCGCCTATGGTTGCCATTGATGGCAAAGTTACTATCAATGGTAAAAGTTTTATACGACGGGGCCCAAGTGTTTTATTATTTATCATATTTTTAAGCGTAAACAAACTTTCACACTTTTCTTCAGAGTTTAATGACAAATTAACATTCTGACAGGCATCAGTTCACATTTGTACAAATTTAGCTAGTGAGTGGTTATTGGAAGCATACATTCTTTCATCATACTATTTAGCTGTTTTGGGCTATCTTTATTTGACTGTTTAATTGGTCAATTTTCATCGTATATTTTTGTAATAATCTTCTTCTTTTTTTTTTTTCTTCTAAATTTAAAAAGTATCGTGTATTTTTTCGCCATGTTCAATCCAAATTGATCTGGATCCTATAAAAGCGCCATCAACTTTCTGTTTATATAAAATATAAGTCTTTCCTACATGATTTCATTGTATATAATAAAGATTTAATTTTCAGCGTAATCTGATTCAAGTTTGTTTAACTTTTCAACCATTTTTTTCTAACAATTTTGTTGTCTTTGATAGATCAATACAATATCGTATTGATATCATTTGACATTTTAGAAAATCCCAAAAGGTGTTGGGATCAAATATTTGAGAATAAATAAAGTCAATTTCTTTTATACAATTTCATATATAAATTTTATATAAATTCAACATATGTTTCATCCTGCAAGAGTGATGTATTAAATGACGTAGCTTTGATATAAAAACGGATTTCTCTTTTGAATGTAAGATGTCACTCGAGTTTGCCGAAACCCCCAAATTCACCCGCAACGTCCCAGATAAAGGACGAAGTAGAAGACAAACAGAATAAGTAAAAAGAGAAAGAGAAAAGGGAATGACATAGCTTTTTTATATTATTAAGTAATTTAATTGTCTACATTTGCTATAACAACTCATAAATGATCTTTATGCAGAAAGTTCATTAAGTTTAAATTATAATGATATCCGTTCTAGCTTGTGAAACATAGTTAAATGGAAATGACTTTTTAGTTCCGAGTCGTTTTTTTTTAGATTTTGTATATCGTACTTTTGGTCTTCTTGAATTTTTCAGAAAATTAAATTTTGGAGTTGAAAAATAGTATTCTCACGATATACCTGTTTTAGTGAACGCCCATCACACGGAGTACGTTATAAGCTACCGAGTCGACTAAAATACCGAAATACAAATGGTGTTAAAACAAACCAACCTTTCGCGTCAGCATTGTCAAGAAATCAAGGTCCTTTATTCATTACATCATGTTACAAGCTACGAATGACAGGTACCTTGCATAGACGATTCATTGACGGTTCGTTAAAAGCTACTGTTAGAGTAAATATGTTATAATTATTGACTCTACATTTATATCGATAGTGATGTTTTGTTAAAAGCTACGAGCGAACGGCGAATTCTTTAGTCTATTCACTGATTATTTGTTTTAAATGTGCGGGTTATCAATTGTAGTTATATGAATCTTATGGCCCCACACTCAAAACAGTGGTGATGATTTTCAACAGTTTCATGTGAAGCAGTAATAATAAGGACCATTATTTTCTGTTCGATTATAGGAAAATTAATTCCTCGATTATATTCCCCGAAAAACTCCCGTTAAACTAACCCATGTGATAACCACTTTTGTGGACAATTACCTCTTGGACCATTACTCCCAAACTTAATAGTCAAGCCATTGTATATGAGCACCACAGTTTCTTTTAAGGGGGTATATGTTTAGGAGTGCATGTCTTGGGATAATTGTCCTAGTGGCAGTTATTCAGAGATATTAAACCTGGGATAGCAGTCCGGGGTAGTGTCGTCCTCAAAAACTATTCGTATTCATTAGTAACAATGTAAACATTACGATATTGGCACCTATGTAAGCCCAGAAAACACACATAGTAATTTATCTTCTTTTTAGTCCTTGACTGAGAGCCAAGAGAAACGAAACACTGAAAGGATGTTTGGGTGACTGGGTGACCACAGCCGAATATTTTCACTTTGTTTATGTGCGTGTGTGGGTGGTTGCGTACGTGGGTGTGTGTGCGTGCGCGCGTGTGTGTGTGTTTGGTGGTGAGTTTGGTGAGATCTTGCTCATAAAAGAGACAGATGGATGCATTCTCAGCTCATTCTCTGCCCTTTCCTCGTCTGGACAACGTCTGCTAAGAGCCGCAGCTCACGATTGTCTCTTGCTACATCTCGTGGATCATCAACAACTTTATATTCATCGTAAGTTAGACTTCATTCTTCATTCTTCATGTACATTTTACCTACTTTAAAGATATAATTTATGCATTGTTTTGTTGCAACAAAGGGCTTTTCTCAAACAAGATCGCAATTTTTTTTTTAGACGAAATGTCATTTTCGTAACATAAACCTGATGAATGACATGCTAACTACTTTTTCCACTTTTTTTCTCTACTTAGGTTGGAATTCTAAAAGCAATGGACTATAGTAATAGATTATATCTACAGTTGTACTCCAACCTAAACCTATGGTTACAATACAAATTAATAAAACAAACCGACAATGTTTTCGAAAATGAATTACTGATTACGCTCCCTTTAAAACTTTCATATATCTCAATTATGATTCATATTTAAAAGTTTTAACCATTTCCTTGTTTCTCCACTTCCCAGATGAGTCGCAGTGGTCGTAGTGGCACTTCCTTCATGTCCGAAGGCAGCAAGAAACAGGATGAAGTCGTCGTCAAGAACGTCGACATGGCCGAAGACTTGCAGGAAGATGCCATTCAGGCAGCTCAGGACGCCATGACAAAGAGTACCGTCGAGAAGGACGTCGCCGCTGCCATCAAGAAGAAGTTCGACGAGGAACATGAACCGACTTGGCATTGTATCGTCGGCCGCAACTTCGGCAGCTACGTGACGCACGAGTCTAAGCACTTCATCTATTTCTACATCGGCCAGAAAGCGTTTCTGCTCTTCAAGTCTGGATAGAACTCAAACCCTAATCTTCAAGTCTACGTTTTACAGACTCCTTATTATCATCGAAATGTATAGAGCTAAGAATCATCGGGAAGTTCAACGTCCATTGCGACATCGATGTCAACATGGTTCTTAATGTCGGCACACGGTCATCGAGCTTCAGTTGCAGACCAATTCAGAATCGACCCAGTGATGGTTAGATCAAACTAGTCAATAAAGCTGTTAATCACTTCCCAGTACTAATTTTCAGTCATTTCTATTCAAAGTTTTCGAACCATTGTCCAAAAAGACGACATTACAAAAGATTTAATAACTTTTTTTCTTCGGAATGTAAAATTAATATGTTTCCTTTTAACTCATGAGGAGTTCATTAATAATGGTAATCTGATGGCGGTGTCATACTTAGGCGATCTCCTTTAGTCTTCAAGCACTTTTTTCATTCGTTATATTGTACTAGATCATTATAATAGCGAAATATATAGATTGTTGAGGCTGTATGATCCGGCATAGAAGTTTAACAATTATTTAAAGAAGTATATCACATGGTGCTCTTTTATTTATTTTTCCTGATGCAGTGCAGAAGAGGAAATTCACAAATATATACATATTTCAAAAAGATATCGTCGAAATAGTTCTATCGAAGGTTTACATAATTAGTAACCACATCTGTAAAACAGATATATTCACGCCCATGATGAGTGAGTCTACACTTAAGATGAATATAATGGTGAATTGATGAGTTTGACGTATTATAATAGCTATTACATGTACTATAATTATCACAATATCTATCATTATTATTGTTATTATTATTTTTATTGTCATTATTATTTTTCTTATTCTCCTTATTATTATTATTATCATTATCATTATTACGATTAGTTTCATTAATATCATCATTATAATGATTTTTCTTATTCTAATTATTAACTTATTCTTATTATTACTATCGACGCTATTATTACTATTAATATCCTCATCAACATCGTTTCATGAATGTAATGAACATAATCACTTTTAAGTTGACATGTTAAAATATCTTGTTAATAGGTTACGTAATTGATTTGTGCTTGCATGTAGTATTTACGTCTTCTCTATCATATCTATTCAACACTTTGACTAATTAGTTGATGCAATAGTCAAGTTAACTTTATATACCTGATTAAAATGATATTTCTTTATACCTTAATAACGGCGTTTATATCTACCTGTATATTGAGTTATAGATGATCTGATTGGTTGATGGCTGAGAAATAGTCAACAGTGTAAATGATTTTAATGGCCGACTGATTGATTGAGTGCTGGTTAGTTGATTGATTGATTGGCTGATTGATTGGCTGATTGAATGGGTGGTTGATTGGTTGGTTGGTTGGTTTGTTGGTTGGTTAGTTAGTTGGCTGATTGCTTGGTTGATTGATTGGTTGTTTGGTTGGTTGATTAGTTAATTGATTGGTTGTTTGGTTGGTTGGTTGATTAGTTGATTGGTTGATTGGTTGATTGATTGGTTGATTGGTTGATTGGTTGTTTGGTTGTTTGGTTGATTGGTTGATTGATTGGTTGATTGGTTGTTTGGTTGATTGGTTGATTGGTTGATTGATTGGTTGATTGGTTGATTGGTTGATTGATTAGTTGATTGGTTGATTGGTTGATTGGTTGATTGATTGGTTGTTTGGTTGTTTGGTTGATTGGTTGATTGATTGGTTGATTGATTGGTTGTTTGGTTGGTTGGTTGATTGGTTGATTGGTTGACTGATTGGTTGATTGGTTGATTGGTTGTTTGGTTGGTTGGTTGATTAGTTGATTGGTTGATTGGTTGATTGGTTGATTGATTGGTTGATTGGTTGTTTGGTTGGTTGGTTGATTGGTTGATTGGTTGATTGATTGGTTGATTGGTTGATTGGTTGTTTGGTTGGTTGGTTGATTAGTTGATTGGTTGATTGGTTGATTGGTTGATTGGTTGGTTGATTGGTTGATTGGTTGTTTGGTTGGTTGGTTGATTGGTTGATTGGTTGATTGGTTGATTGATTGGTTGTTTGGTTGGTTGGTTGATTAGTTGATTGGTTGATTGGTTGATTTATTGGTTGTTTGGCTGGTTGGTGATTAGTTGATTGATTGTTTGGGTCGATGATTGGTTGGTTGATTGATTGATTGATTGATTGGTTGGATGGGTAATTGATTAATTGATTGGTTGGGTCGATGATTGGTTGGTTGGTTAGTTGATTAGTTGATTGATTAATGGGTTCATTGGATCATTGGTTGGTTGGCTGAGAGGTTGGTTAGTTTGTTGGTTGGTTTATTTTTTCGATTTGTCAATTGGTTGCGTGAGTAGGTTGTTTCTGAATTTTTGTAGCATGATTTGTTCGTTTGATTGAATGAGAAATTATTATGAGTAAGATGAATAAGTATGAGTAATTAAATATCATGGACGGAGGGAGATCTTTACCAGAAATGCATTTGGTTGTTTGGTTGATCAATAATTGATTGATTTATTGATGATTGATGATTGATCCTTTAAGTGAATGATTGAGATGAAACTAGTGGTTCGTTAATGGATGGGTTCGATGGTTGCTCTTTTGATCAATAGAATGAAATGGCTTTAAAATAGAAACGGATTGATTATTAGAATGTAAGATGTCACTAGAGTTTGTCGAAAACCCTAATTTATCCGCAACGTCCCAGATAAAGGAGAAAGTAGAAGACGGACAAGATACACAAAAAGAGAAGGAGATAATGGGTCATGTTATTAAGTAATTTATCTTTCTACATGTGCTATAACAACTTATAGATTATATTTAAGCAGCAAGTTCATTAGGTTAAAATGATAATGATGTCCGTTCTATCTAATGAAACATAATTCAAAAGAAATTACTTATTTACTCCAAGTCGTTATTTTGTTATTTTTTTTATATCGTGCTTTTGGTCTTCTTAAATTTTCCAGAAAATTACATATTGGAGTGGGAAACAAAATTCTCACGATAACACATGTGTGAGCTAACGCCCATCACACAAAATACGTTATAAGCTACCGAGTCTACTGAAATACCGAAATACAAATGGTGTTAAAATAAACCAGCCCTTCGCGTCAGCATTGTCAAGATGTCAAGGTTCTTTATTCATTACATCATGTTACAAGCTACGAATGACAGGTACCTTTCATAGACGATTCATTGACGGTTCGTTAAAAGCTACGGTGAAAGAGCAAATTTTATAGACTCTACATTTATAACGATGGTGATGTTTTGTTAAAAGCTACGAGGAAATTGCAATATCTTTAGTCTTTGTTTTTAATGTGCGGGTTATCAATTGTATATGTTATAATTGTATATATGAATTTCATAGCCCCACACTCCAAAAAATGGTAATGCTTTTTTTAAAGCTTTCGGGTGCATTGTAGATTGTGTAGACTTACATAAACACAGTGATATTTTGTTAAAGAATACGGGTGAGTGGAAGTTTTCATAGACTATATATGAAACAGTGATGAAATGAGATGTTATTTGTTAAAAGCCTGGGTCGAATAAACCAATTAATATAATGAGTGATATCTTGCTAAAAAGTGATGATGATGACGATGAAGAAGATGATGATAGTAATAATAATAATAACAAAAATAATAGCTACGTATATATTGCTCACATAATCCATTCGAAAGGAATTCTGAAGGTTCCTACGAAGTATGCATTTAATATGATGATGGTAATGATGATCGTAATGATGATGGAAATGATGGTGATGATGATGGTAATGATGATGGAAATGATGGTGATGATGATGATGATGATGACTATCAAACAATTTTTCTACATCATTATCGGAATTAAATCATTTTTGAAATAGATAACACCAAATGAAAACTTCAATTTACTTAACTAGGTGTATGAAAGATATAACAGGTATAATAAGGATCCCCCTAAATCCCTGTCATACAGTATACTGTTCGGTAAGAGGACAATTAATATTACCCTGGATTATATTCCCCGAACAACTCCCGTTAAACTATACCTCCTTGGATAACCACTTCTTTGGACAATTACCCCTTGGACCATTGCCCCCCTCCCTCCTCCCAATTTAATAATCCCCTACCTAAGCCATTGTCTGTGAGTTCCTCAGTATGTTATACTTGTTCAGGAATATCTTGGGATAATTGTCCTAGAGGCAGTTATTTAGGGATAGTTGTCCGGACGGGTAGTCCGGGTTAATTTTCCAGGAGGAAGTGGTCCGGGGGTAGTCGTCCTCATACTCGTCAGTTTGAAAGCAAATATGTTTGACAGGCAACGATTCTGTGTGCAACCATGGATACCGTGTTAAGATCAACAATGTCACAGCGGCCTCTTTTGCATATGAAAAGAAGGCGATTATATCAATTTTTGTTTTGTTATTTGATCTTGCAGTTATGAAATGGTGTTATGAGAAAAAAGATTCTTCAGTCAAATCACATCAAATATTTCATTTCATCAATCTCGGTTGGGTTTATCCAGGAACCTCCATCAACCACAGTTTGGTCCTCGTTTCTCGATTTGACTTCACAAGTAAATTACAATCACAATCGTAAGTCGATCTTTTCTGATTATATAGTCGTGCCTAAGTTATATATTCATGTACAGCATCGGTTGAGAGCCAGTGCAATTCGTTTGAATCGAATAGGTTTTAAAATTGTATGTTTAATACTAATTTGAATCTACCTTTATGCTTTATCGAAAAGGGAATTTCATCATACATTATTAACATTTAAACCAAAATTAGGTGAGATGTTCAATAAGCATGAATAATTGTTTTAATTATCATTATTTTGTTTGGCATCATGTGTTATAATCCTTACAAATTTACATCATAGAACAACGTGAGGTTCAAGGTATGATTGTAAAACAACCATGGACAAATATAAGACTAAGAACGTTTATACTGACAATGTTGTTTTCTGTGGAAAGAAGAAATTAAGCCATATTTGCAAGGGTAAAATTGCTGTAATATGTCACTCATTCAAGAAGAAACAATTGTTAGTTTATAATTATGCATTCTGAACTTATAACAGGAGCTCGGTCTAATTAGGTTCCAGGTCGTACATGAAATTTGTCATCGTATCCTAAATTGTTTTCTGAAGACGTCCTGACAGAACAAGATTCCTTTATCATTTAATCTGTATCTAAATGAGAAGAGAAGAAAGAGAGAAAGAAAAAGAAAAAATTCAAAAGACTCTGATATTTTCTTCCATTTATTTTGTATCCAGATGGTGCTGGGAAAGACAGGTAAAAAGGAGAGGAAGATCGTCATTAAGAATGCCGATATGTCTGACGAAATGCAAGAATATGTGCAGCAGCTCGCCGAGGACGCCTTCGAAAAGTTCACCGTCGAGAAGGACATCGCTTCGTACATCAAGAAAGATTTTGACAGGGAATACAATCCGACATGGCACTGCATCGTCGGGAGAAAATTTGGCAGCTACGTGACGCACGAGACCAAGCACTTTGTCTATCTGTACGTGGACCAGGTTTCAGTGCTCCTCTTTAAATCGGGGTAGATGTGAAGCTTTATTAAACTTCGAAATCCTCCATGCAGACGTTCAATAATTAGACTTCAATTTTCCGAAGATGGACTGACAAACAAGGACTGTAAACTATGGATACGGCGGCCCAATCTGCAACCTTCCTCGATCAACCCTGGCTCTCAATCCGAACCAAATACCGACCAGCCCTTGGGGTGGGGGGATTTCTTCCCCCGACCCGTCCCAACTCGAAGTCCCTCATGTAATAGTTTAGAAAACATTTGAGTACGATGACTGCAACGGAAAAAACAGCGGACCTGCTCTGTTATGGGGACGTCAACGACATCATCACACAATAGTACATGATTAAGTTTTAAACTACAGTGAATTCCAATTCTGTACAATTCTGTCAGGAATGGCTCCTTTCGTTTGAGTAACTGTACCTGGTAATTCCTAAAATGTGTGCCATAACATATTTATGACTGATTTGTTATTGTTCTGGACTCTTATATCTGCCATTATGTTAATAATTATCTACAACGTAAATTGTTGCTTATTTCAAAACTAAATTCACGCTTACAATTCATTTGTTAATTTGTTAATATGAAATGTCTCCTGCAAGATAAATGTGTTTTTATTTAATTTGAATAAAGTAGCTGTCAATCGTAAATTTCATCCGTATATTCCCTCCCTCAAATTTATGTTTTATTATTTTTTTCTGACTTAGCAACATTTGATTCAATTTGATGGTGTTAATATTTAGACATTTTACTTACAGACATTTAATAAACCAAGAGAAAGTATTTAGGGTTTGTTTGATTACGTTTGACGGATGATATATTTGCAAGATTAAATTGATATGATATCATAACATGCTCATGAAGTGATTTTATAACTGCATAATTGCATAACTTTTTGATTAATTGATTGATTGATTGATTGAGTGAGTGAATGATTGGTTGGTTGAATGATTGATTAATTAATTGATTGATTGGTTGATTGATTGAGTGATTGATTGATTGATTGAGTGATTGGTTGGTTGAATGATTGATTGATTGATTGATTGAGTGAGTGAGTGAGTGATTGATTGATTGAGTGAGTAAGTGAGTGAGTGATTGAGTGAGTGAGTGAGTGATTGGTTGGTTGAATGATTGAGTGATTGGTTGGTTGAATGATTGAGTGATTGATTGATTGATTGATTGAGTGATTGGTTGGTTGAATGATTGATTGATTGATTGAGTGAGTGAGTGAGTGATTGATTGAGTGAGTGAGTGAGTGATTGGTTGGTTGAATGATTGATGGATTGATTGATGGATTGATTGATTGGTAGGTGAATACATTGATTATTTAATGGATTGATTGACAAATTGATTGAGTTATTGTTTTATTGATATATTGATTGATTGATTGGTTGGTTGCTTGATTGATTGATTGATTGATTGATTGAGTGAGTGATTGGTTGGTTGAATGATTGATTGATTGAGTGAGTGAGTGAGTGATTGATTGAGTGAGTTATTGAGTGAGTGGTTGAGTGATTGGTTGGTTGAATGATTGATGGATTGATTGATTGGTAGGTTAATTCATTGATTATTTAATGGATTGATTGACAAATTGATTGAGTTATTGTTTTATTGATATATTGATTGATTGATTGGTTGGTTGGTTGTTGATTGATTGATTGATTGATTTTACTAAATTATACCGGGAGGAGAGACCCGAGAGTTACAGTGACTCAGTTCTCTATTCGACTCCAAAATACAATTAGTTTTGTTTTGTTCTTCAATCAAAAGAATTTGGAAAATGATGACAAACGGTAAACGTACATACAACAGAAAACGGATAAGAGAGAAAGAACAAGTGTTTGTATTATTCAACGTGTATCTTAGTTTCTTTTGGGCAAAGTGGAGGTGTGTGAAACAAGTTTTTCCTTCTTTTCTGCCAATTTTCTCAGACAATGGGAATTATTTTCCATGACTTTGTGAGTAAACGGGGGCGGCGTCAGACAACTACCAAAAGTCAAGCCACGTAGTGGGCTAGACGCGGGTGTGAGGCTGGCCTTGTGGCTGAGGGAGGTGTCTTGGCCGCAAGCCGTGGGAACACTCGAAAAACAAATTCTCCATTCTTTTCTTTCAACCTTTTCTTTCCACTCACTGTTGTGTGAAATTTTCAAAAACGTTTGTTATGTTTCATGAAGGTCGTATAAAAGAGTTGAAAGAGAAAAAGAAATATTTTCAGTGCAACGTCAGAGTAGAAGTAGTGACTTCTGAGGATGTCTTTATTTTTTCATTTCAGCTAGAGGTTGTTCTGATTCAGAGTAGTTTTTTATATTCATCTAGCAAGACACAGCTTCGCCATTCATTCAGGTAAAAACTTAATTTATGATCATTTTCATTTTCTTTGAACTACTTACATTTCCTTTTATACCGACTATATACATTTTTTCGGCAAAGTAAAGAAGACTGGAAAGGGGATACGTCGAGACAACTATGTAAACACTGTCAATATGGTAATTAGCATAAAATATTTTAATCGGTAAATACAGCGAAAAGGAACACGTATTCGATAGTAATTGCAGATGGATTATCAAGAGTAAATGATAAGAAAGGGAGCTTCATACTGGTAATAAAGCAACATATTTTAGAGGAATACTGAATGTAATTTTACCTTATCGCGGAGAGAACGGTATCGAACATTTTTTACTCATATACTTGTGCAATTATTACAACGAATACTATTCCTTGAACACTATTATACTTGACTAATGTGAGCAAACAAGTCATAATCAAATTCTTCTGGTTGATATAATCTGTATAATACCCCCTTTTTCGTTTACAGGATGTCGAAAACCAGTCAATCAACGTATAGTTTCTCAACCAGTGCGAAAACCAGCGGAGGTGGAGGTTTCATGAGCAAAACACCGGTAAGTCCTCATGATGATATGGATTACTTTTTGGTAAATGTGATGTTAATTCTGTTGAGAACCATAAGGGCTTCACCGTTTATATTTACATAGAGTTAAGGCCCTTCTGGTTTATAGCAAAAGTAGAATTATGCAGAGGTGACAGTTTGGATGTATATCGTATGAAGTATAACAAATACAGATGATATTTCAAGTATTTGTATTCATTTATTTTGGGTGGATTATGTATTGGGGTTATTTGTGTAACGGAAAACTGAGCATTAAACTTATAACTGTTTCAGAATCCTAATAATAGTGATAGCATTGTAGCATATACATCAGTATATTGTATGTAGAGGGGGAGTTTGTATTGTATTAATTGACTATTGGTAATCTAGTCAATAGTATGATATGCCTTCAAAGAATGTATAATTTATATAAATTATATAAATATATAAAGAACAATCATATTACTATATAAATGAGTGACTCCTGGATTGGGAATTTTTTCATAAGATCATAGGTCTATCCCCCAAATTTCTCCATGGGGAGGGAGTGGTTTAGTACGACGAATTAAAAAAAAAAAAATATATATATATATATATATATATATATATATATATATATCCCGCTGGCCCTCCCAATGCTTTGAGAGGGGGTAGGGGCAGGGAAATCTATGTAAAGCCTCCATTTACTTTTTTTTTACTCAGAAGGGCGGTGTTCTTTACACCCCATCAATAGGCCATTGCATTCAAATATCCCTCAATTGTGTGTACTTTATTCTTGCATAAATAATTAAATAAATCTAATTCGTCCTTTATTATCAGAGACAAAGTATGCAGAAAAATAGAATAAAGAGTTTATATTCAAAGACAGAGATATGATAAGTTGATATATTTCCTTATCAATCTTCCTCTTCTCATCAAGCTGATCGGTACATCGTCACCATTATCATCGTCAACGTCATCGTCGAAGTCGAAGAAGGACAAAGAACCCATCATCAAAAATGTGGATATGACCGAAGACATGCAGGAACGGGCCCTCGACCTCGGGATGGAAGCCTATGAGAAGTTCAACACTGAGAAGGACCGCGGTGCCTACATCAAGAAGGCTTTCGACGTCGAGTTCGACACCACGTGGCACGTCGTGGTCGGAAAGCATTTCGCCAGCTTCGTCACGCATGAATCGAAGTGTTTCATCTATTTCTACATCGGTCCGATGGCCTTCTTGATCTGGAAGTCAGGTTAAGTTGTTTTCGTCCATCCATTGCCAGATGCCTGTCCCGTATGTATTTAAAACTTCGGACTACCTTTCGACCCGGTATAGTATAGTTCTTGTACCATCTCCATCTCTTTAAAATGATTTTTTTTTTTTTAGAGACAAATAGTTTCAAAACCAATGTACTATATTGTACTGACTGTGTTTCGACCTAGCATAGTATGAGTCTCGTACCATTTTCATCTCTTCAACCGGCTCACAGTAATGTTTAGAGATATTCTTGAATATCTGTGCTATGAATTGCATACTATGTTTCGAACCCGAATATTATAGTTTTTTGTATCCTTTGTTTAAAATGACATACTTTCCAATCTATGTACTATGTACTATATATAGTTTGCTTCGACCTGGTGTCGTGTTTGTACCATTTGCACCTCTCCAATATCATACAAGATTTTACATATATTCTCAAAAACTATTTTATGATCAATTTACTATGTTTCGAACCATATATAGTCATAATATAGTTCTTGTACTATCTTTAGAGATGTAGTTATAAATTTGTGTGTCATACTGATTCGACTAGGTGATTATTTTCGTACTTTCTATAGCTTACTTCTCAACTACTTTATTTATTTGTTTTTGTTTATTTCATTTTTTTTTGGAACAAAATGCTTTTGCATATTTATCTTCAAATTTCTGTTGCATTATTCGTACTATGTACCCTTTGTACCCTGGTACCATGGTGCACCTCTTCAATATTATAATAGTAGAGTTATTTTCAACAAAACTAGTGATAATATTGGGATAATCTGTAATACAATTTTAAGTAACAGTAGATCGAAAATATTGTGTATCCAACAAATCCTTCAAAATAAATTTTGTTGAAAATGTTAATCATTCTACACTACCGAATGTCTTTCAGAGTTTATTTTAGATGATGTTATTATAAATAGAATTATAAGATACAATTCATTAAAGTGGATGTAGTGTATCGTATGGAAAGTGCTTCCAGGTCTTGCTGATGAGGAATGTTTGTTCGTATCGAGACGAAAATTTTGCGTTTCATTTCAATGGTGCTGATTTGTATTTGTTAGTTCTAACAAAGATATATAAATTTTGTTAATTTTAAAATTATATGTTACAAAATCTAAGAAGTATTTTATGTAGTTTAGCATCACACCATATGAAAAGGTTATTTCATATTCTTTCTTTCGTCTTTTGTGTTTCTTTTGTCGATCAACAGGATTTATTTATCTTCTTGGTTCGTTCTCTTGCTTACACTTAGTCATCTGCAATTCATAAAACTGTATATTCGCTACCTCTTCATTTGTTCTTCAAATGATTCAGTATTTCTTAGAAATTTTTGTTTTGAGTGTGTTATCTTCTCAATAATCTGCTAGATTTTCAATTCATAAATCTCTTTTTTCCTTCTTTTTCATTAGTCTGTTTTTCTCCTCTGTATGATTCTCATTTTTGTCATTTATTTATTATTCCATTCATCGATTTATTATGTAATTCACTTTATTGATTCTTCTCTTTATTTACTCTGCATTCTTAAGAACAATTTGTTAATTTTTTATCTGTTCTTTCTCAAAGTCATTAACTTTCCTTCATTAATTGATTTCTTGTCATTCGTTCGTTTTTGTTTCATCTTTCTCTCATTCTGTTATCATTCTTTTATCGTTTTAGTGTTATTCATTTAGCTATCATATATATATTCGATTCATCAAGCCATTTTCATTTTCTTTCATTATTTCTTTTATTCATTAATTAATTCATTCTTTTGTTTATCGACTTATTCTTTCTTTACTTTCTTAGTTTTTATAATCTTAACTAATTTCTATCACCTGCTATGTAATAATTCATTCTTATCATCTCATCATTTAAATTAATTAATTTTTCAATTATCCTTTATTCTGTCATTAATTATATTTCTTCCATCCTTTGAATTTATCCTTCTAATTTCTCATTTCTTTTTTATATATATTTTCATCCCTTTTTCATTCTTTATTCAATCATCTCTCTTTTGTTCACCTATCTCCTTCTATCACATATTGTCTTTCTTTTTTTTTCTCATCCAATGAATGTTATGTCATCCTCTGGATATTTTTTTTATATTTCATCAGTTATGCATGATGTATGTATGTTTAAATGTGACCTTATATTTGTCATTTATAACGGTCGGTCCTCTTTAAACCTGTGAAAGGCTTCGCGCTTTTCATAATCCAGTCATGTGAGAATGAGAAAAAGAAGAAAAAACATATCACATGTATATAGCTTTCTAAAATTTAACTATAATATAAATAGAGCACTGCTTCAAGTATATACATTTGCTGATAAAAAAAGAAAAGTTTTGAAACTTGGAAACAAGTTATGATTGTCCATGATAGTACTATGTAACACTGTATATTATCGATTTTGTAAACTCGGTTATTTATTCAAGATATTACTTCTATTTACGATGTACCTCATTCACCCAGTCATTTCAATTTTGTTTAATTGTCATGTAAAGAACTGTGCGCCCTCCACTGACCCCTTTCATGTTTTTAATGTCAAACCCTTGCTGTTTTGTCCACTAATAATATTTGAAAAAGTTACAAGTAAAACCCGTATTTGTTTTGTCTTTTGAAAATATTGTTTCGTTTACTCGAGAGTCAGAGAGGCTAGAACAAGGTGGTGACGGATTGGCGAAATATGCGGCGGCAGTTATTGATTGTGATAATGGTGATGATGATGATGATGATGATGGTGATAATGATGGTGATGCTAATGGTGATGATGCTGATGATGATGTGGTGGTGGTGATAATGATGGTGATGGTGATGATTATGATTATGGTAATGATGATGATAATGATTATGATAATAAAAAGTGATGACGACGACGACGGTGATATTGATGATGATGAAGATGATGATGTGTTGATAATGATGTTAGTGGTAATGATGATGATGATGAGTACGATGGTAGTAATGGTGTTTGTGGTGGTGATGATGATGGTAGTAGTGAATGGTATAGTTACAATATCAATAGCAAATTTTTCAGTCAATCAGTTAATTGATCAATTAATCAATCAATCAATCAATCACATAGCAATCTACTCTATCGACCGACTCATCAATCTTTCAGTCAATCATTTAATTGATCAATTAATCAATTAATCAATCAATCACATAGCAATCTACTCTATCAACCGACTCATCAATCTTTCAGTCAATCAGTTGATTGATCAATTAATCAATCAATCAATCAATCACATAGCAATCTACTCTATCGACCGACTCATCAATCTTTCAGTCAATCATTTAATTGATCAATTAATCAATCAATCAATCAATCAATCACATAGCAATCTACTCTATCAACCGACTCATCAATCTTTCAGTCAATCATTTAATTGATCAATTAATCAATCAATCAATCAATCACATAGCAATCTACTCTATCGACCGACTAATCAATCTTTCAGTCAATCAGTTGATTGATCAATTAATCAATCAATCAATCAATCACATAGCAATCTATTCTATCGACCGACTCATCAATCTTTCAGTCAATCAGTTAATTGATCAATTAATCAATCAATCAATCAATCACATGGCAATCTACTCTATCGACCGACTCATCAATCTTTCAGTCAATCAGTTAATTGATCAATTAATCAATCAATCAATCAATCACATAGCAATCTACTCTATCGACTGACTCATCAATCTCTCAGTCAATCAGTTATTTAATCAATCAATCACGAAGTCATTCATCAAATCTACCAACCAACTCATCCATCAATCAACTAATCAAATAACCAAACCAATCTATCAACCGATATGTCAATTAGTCATTCAATTACTCAATCAATAACATCAATCAATCAATGAACGTACTAATGAATGACCTATCCTTATAATTAAACAAGCGATCAACAAAGCAATCATTCAAAATATCAATACATTAACCATATCATACCACATCCAGTCAGCTGAAACAAAGACATGAAATAAACGCCACTGACGTTGATAATTGTATTATTGTATTATTGTATTAAATGTTTATTAGACTGACTAACCAATTGACCATTCAATAGATCTGCTATTGCAAATAATGCATCAATATTACGTAAAAGTATAAAGCTCGGTTGATCCGTCCAATTGATAACATTTTATTTGTATTGGGGGTCACTTAAACAGAAAACCCATTTTGAAAATTGCTTATAATTAAATGGTTCCTTGTAGATACCATCAAAAATAATTTACCGTTTTGCATCACTCACTACTGTCTACCTCGTAATATATGAATACAAAAAATGAGCTAAGCGTTATAAATGTAAAATATCTTTGCAATACTTAAAGTTTCCATATATTCATATTTATAAATATATTATCTATAATTATATACTTAACATACTCTTTAAAACTTTACAACTTATTCAGAACTAGAGTGCTTAAATTCGAATATTCCATTCTTTAATGAGAACATTAGGCAAATGTTGTTCTATAGAATGGTATATAAACTCATTCGTGAACTCTTTCTGCAGCTAACATAATTTGGTCCTGACGTCGGCTTGAAGTACGTGTTCAATGACCATGTGACGACGTTACAATGACGAACTCTGTTGACGTCGACGTGATAGTGGACGTCTGACTTCTCAATGTTTCGAAGTTCTATCTAAGAGTCTAAATTGCATCTAAGAGATCGTTTGATTTCTGATATCTAACCCGACTTGAAGAGAAGGATAGCCGTCTGCCCGTGATAGAAGTAGATGAAATGTTTGGTCTCGTGCGTCACGTAGCTGCCGTAGTTGCGGCCGACGATGCAATGCCAGGTTGGATCGTAGTTCTTGTCGAACTCCTTCTTGATAAAGGCCGCGACGTCTTTCTCGACGACCTTCTTCGTTTTATCGCCGTCCTCGAGCATTTGTTTTGCCAGGTCGATGGCGAGTTCTTGCATGTCGTCGTCCATGTCGGCGTTCTTGACTTCGATTTTGTTCTTTTCAGTACCGGTCGACTTGCTGCCCGAGTAGGACGAACCTCCACTGCGATTCATCTAGCATTGTGAAGAAAGATAAAAATGGTTAATTAAATTGAATCGAATATATTTTCTTCTGCAACATGCAAATCAAATTAAATACAACATAAAAGCTAAATATCAACAAGAAAATTTGAACGTGTACATAATAATTATAATTATAATAGAAATATTGACATTAAAACAAAATGTAATTGATAGCATACTACTATGAATAATTTATTGAGAAATCTGCAGAAGAATTGTGATATCTTGATTAGGAGGTTTTGATTTGGGACCCACTATCAGCTGGTTAAATCCTGAAAGAAAAATGTCAGTGAGATGTAATTTGCGCCATAAATCACCCCATGTGTCATGAAAGAGCAATGTCAAACTCTCTAAACAATACATAACAACAATAATAGATGCATTTAAAAGCAAACTTTGCTAAGGTTACAAAGCAAGGAATACTATTATTACACAGTGTTAAGCCAGGCTATACTAATACGGCGCTCTTGCATTCAAAATAACAAATTTTGAAACTATGTTATCAAAATTGATTTTGAATTTAACTTTCTAAAAAAATGAAGAATACCAAAACAAAATGAACTTACTATTGATTTTTTTAATTGACGACGAATCAAAAGATGAGATAAACAGTCGCGAAAGACGCTTGGCAGATGTTATTCTGACGAGTTTGAAGCGCAGAATGAGACTGGATACGCCCACCCGTGTCCATTATATCGGGAGGCACTCGTCTGTCGCATGAGACCCCCCCCCCCCCCTCCATGACAAACAAGAACAACTGCGAGAAATGAAAACATTCTGTTGACGCCCTATGGATCCAGTGTATCGCTCCCATACAATTAAATCTCAAAACACACACTGACAATGCATTTGACTTGACTTGTATAAACTGGTGCAAATTTAGCTTGCAAGAGGTTATACGTGTATGGGAGGGGAGAAGAAAAAATTGTTGTACTAATTCAGGAAGATTGCCCATTTTTTTGTAATAGTTTGTCCTTATAATTTGTATCCTGAGTCCTAAACAATAAAACAAAATAATGCAAAATCAGGAAGGGCTTAAACTAACTCGTAGCATGGGTCTTTTTTGTCGCCTTTCATTTTGTCGTTTGACACCAAAAATTCTAAAAAGAGAAGTAAAATATGAAAGTCTTAACACATTGAAAGCTCTTGAATCATCGTTTCTCTATACAAATCGGCACTGTTTAAAATGTGAGACACAAAAGCTGCAAATGTTTTTGTTCTTCTGATACCAATACTTTCTATTTTTCAATTTTTTTTAGAAACAAACAAAATATACAAGTGTTGCCCATTTGCAGAGGACAATGTGATCAAATAAACCTCTTTAAATCAGTTTGTTCCTTTAAAGATCCCTTTCTTATATAAACATGCTCTAGATTTTATGTTGGTATTGGAGATGGTTGGGATTCACTCTTCGATATCATAGTTTTTGCGATGAATGAATAGTCTATGAAACTACCTTTCTCCGTAGCTTTTAACAAAATATCACTATTGTAAGGAGCGTTTAGTTTCTGTATCGTAAGCATTCACTCCGTAGCTTTTAACAAAATATCACTATTGTTACGAGTGTTTAGACTCTGTACCGTTACTATTCACTCGTATTTTTTAACAAAATATCACCATTGTTAGGAGCGTTTAGTCTCTGTATCGTAAGCATTCACTCCGTAGCTTTTAACAAAATGTCACCCCTGTCATGAGTGTAAAATCTTCTACCGTTCGCTGTTCTTGCACCTTGTAAGTAAATATCACCATTGTTATGAATTTATCTTCTCTATGCATGTGCCACTCACTCGGTAGCTTTTAACAAAACATACAATAGTTATATATTCAATAGAATTTATTGTGATAAAGCCCGAGGAATAAAGAGCCTTGGCTTCTTGACTACAATGACGCGAAACGTTGTATTTTCTTGACACAATAATATTCTTCTCTTTTTCTTTTTTTTGCATTTTCAATTTGCATTTTTTTTAATACAGACTCAGTAGCTTATAACGTCGCAAAGAAGCGTCAACACAGGAAGAACGTGAGAATATTATTTTGCATTTCCAGTTGTATTTGCTCTCTAGCTTGAAGATTAAAAATTCAAATGATAATCAGTGGCGTAACCAGACCTTTGCCTGAGGAAAATCACTGTTTGGGGGGCACCGGTTTGCTTTTCGGGGTGTGAAAATGAGTTTGGGGAAAATTAAGTCTTTTGCGAATGTGTCTATACTGTTGAATTCTCTAGCCTGCATACAACTAGTATACATATGGCTCCGGTTAGTCTCATTTCACAACGCCCCCTATCGTCAAAGCATGATCTGATTCGGCAGCCTAACATGTTAGCCTATGGACGTTTTTTTTAAAAATCGTTAAAAATTCATTTTTTGTTTAAACGAAAAGCACATCCACCCCGACGTACGTTATCACTAGCTCTTTCATTGGAGCCCTCATGTCTCATTGACTTTTGAAAGTTCACCCACCGTAATTTTTCAAAATAGGTTGCAAGCTCGTCATTGCCTATAATACACGTGTGAAACAAGTCTAACTTTGGACTCAGTTTACCAAGCGATTTGAAGGTTATAGGTCGAGCACACGAAACATAAAAAGCATGAATTATCATAGATCACTTCTGCCTATTTCATTATGTCCATTTCATCCAACCCCCCACCGTAATTTTTCCATTTAGTAAAAGCAAACATTTTGCCGAGTTTAGCAAAAACATGAATATTCATGAACGGTCAGACAATACAGCCTTTATAGTACGTAACGTATAGTGAATGGAATGGGCGATGATCCGTTCAGGAGGCAGAGGTCAGTGGTTTGTGCTGGCAATGTTCACGCGAGCGAAAATGAGACAATCGGAGCAATATGTGAATAGTCGTTACATTTTCTCATCGGAAATTAGACAGGATGGGCAAATTGCCCCGTTGCTAGTAAAAATTGTTAATGCTAAACCAAGCTGCTATTTTTAAATTGTAAATTCTGAATGATATAACTAGTATCTTCTAATGATACATATAATGATGTATTATTGACAAACCCTAATTTAAAATAATTGGTAAAGACTGACGAGAGCACCCTGACTAAAATAATGAGACATCATAAAGAACTAATCAACTGTCCTTTTAATGTCTCATCGTTAATTTTGTAGAATTTAACAAAATCAAGAAATATATACAGGGTAATAGCATTAGTGAAGGGTGGAGGGTGGTGTCAAATGGACTGCAGCCCCCCTTTTGGGATTAGATTCCTTGGATCAATGTCCAGTATTTAAAAAACATAATTATATCAGGAAAATTAATTATGTATTCATCTATCATTTTTTTGGACAAAAGTGTGTATGTGTATTGCGTTACTTCCTCACAGTCACAACTGTAGTGGAAATAATTACCCATATGTTCATCTGTACTTTAAACGTTAGTCAGACAGTTCACCCCTCCCCTTTTCGACATCTATCGAGCTGCGGTAAATGTTACCGTTGGTATGACCACTTACCACTGTTTTTTCAGCGGTAAATTTTTATGAAACGGAAAGTTACCGCTGTTTCCAAATTTACCGCTGAAACTGGAATTTACCCCTGAAATGGGACTTACCGCTACGTTAAATGCTTTATGAAACGGGCCCCAGGCCCTTTTTACAACCTCCTATATATTGCTTTTCTATTTCATTTTATAATCTAAATTTTAAAAAGGACTTTCGATCAACTAACGTTTACTAGTTCAATGTTTTACAACCAAGACCTATGATTTTTCTATCTAATTCATCTGTTGACATAAATGAGTGCTTTCACAAAACAGAAGGACCTTGGACATCTGGAAATCTGGAAATTTAGTCAATTCCGGGTGAGTATATACGTGTATATTGGTCAGCTATATATTTGACCAATCGTAGACCAGACTAAAGATCATGAGACCGAATTATTTTGACTCACAATATTCGAAAAATGGGCGAACCGATCAATAAGTTCAAGGTCAATCGATCATTCCACTCAACCGCTCGTCAAAAACATCAACAAGTATTCAATCATAAAATCATAAAAATCAACTAGCCAGTCAGTCAGTATAGGTCAAGTAATCAATCAACTCGCTAATAAAGATATCAATCAATATTTCATCAATCACTTACTAATATGATTACTCAACCAGTTCACCAAATAACTATATAATCCTCCGATCAATTAAGCTGCCAATCAACCACAAATCAACCAATCAATCGACAAAACAATCAATTAATCAATTCATCCACTTATCCAGTGAGCGATCGATACATTAATGAATCAGTCAGTCAATAAATCAATCAATTAATCCATCAATCAATCACTTAATCAGTAAGTAGATCATCAACCATCCGATCACTAAAGCAAACAATCCAACTGCCAACTTTACCAACAACACATCAACCAACCAACCAATCGATAAATCATAATAGCCAACCAATCAATTAATCAATCAACTCACCATCAATCAATCAATCAATCAATCAATCATTCCATTAACCCACCAACCATCAATCAATCAAACAAACAACCAACCAGCCAATCAATAAATTAATAATCAATCAACTAACCAATCATTTAGCAATCAATCAATCAATCAACCAACCATCAATCAATCAATAATGTATTAACTAATTCATCAAACATCAAAGTACTTCATAAATCACATTATCAGTCATCTACCCACGCCAATCGAATCATCCCTAAATATGTAACTCTAAGAGACAAGTTTCATTTGAAAGATCAAGGTTTATCTGCCAACACAATATTAACAAATCTATAGAGAAATCTTTCATGCTAGTACACGTTTCCCAATCAACAAAGATCTTCTGGTTTATCTTTTTTGAATGTACAAATACAATCTCTTCTCTTAATCACGAATAATCACCATCACGAATAATGATGATGATGACAGTAATAATAATAACAATAACAATGATAATGATAATAATTATTGGTCCATGTATAGCGCTCATGTCTGTCAGACTTAACACTCCTAGTGTTCCACAATTCATCCAAGACATAATTAAGTCAAAAAAGATACCCCTTATATTCGTTATGACTACGGTAAACAGTTGAATGAGACTGTATTACACAAATTGCATTACATCAAATAAGACAAATTAAATTGAAATCAAATGAATATAATTAGCAAATAATTCCTCGATGAAAATAGTTCTATCAATCGAAAAAGACAGATTTCTTTTAAATATGACAGTCATTCTGCAAAAAGCGTTTCTTTAATACGGCATACTTTTCATTTTGTATCTTCTTTGATTTTGGGATTATCATTTTAGAGCACCATGTGACTTATTTATGGATACTAGGATAGTAAATAGATCCAAAAAAAATAAATAAACACAGCATCAAATTTATTTATTATGAGTCTCTTTCGATATCTAGATAAACAATGGCACGTGAAAATCTACACACTCTTGTGCATCGGTCATTGAAAACTTAGAGCTGTCTGGTGCCCAGTGTAGCGGTGTGCTCGACGACCATGTGACGAAACGGTGTACCATGTTGATGTCGATGTCAGAGGTGACTTGGAACGATGGCTATGAGTCTATCTAAAAGTTTTAAACTCATCTAGGAGATCGACGTTGAACGTCAAATGCCTACCCTGACTTGAAGAGGAGGATCGCTTTCTGGTCATGATAGAAATAGATGAAATGTTTGGTCTCGTGCGTCACGTAGCTTCCGTAGTTGCGGCCGACGATGCAGTGCCAGGTCGGTTGAAACTTGGCATCGAATTCTTTCTTGATGTGGGAGGCGATGTCCTTCTCGACGCTGAATTTCTGGAAGGCATCCTTGGCTAGCTCGATGGCCTCTTCTTGGAGGTCGTCGTCCATATCAGCGTTCTTGACCACGATTGTCGGCTCTTTGTCCGAATGGCTTGACTTCTTTGCATAACTCATCTGTCGATGGTAAAATGATTAAGTGTTACATTAGTATTGATAAACAGATGATGTTACGATGTCAGCAGTAAATTGTAAAGGTGATCTCGAGTCCGTGTAGGCGTAATACAAAAAGAATATTCTATCATAATCTAGTGAAACTTAAACCTTTGATAACAATACAAATAATCATCCCCCCCCCCCCAAAAAAAAAAAGAAGAAGAAGATTTTGATATAAATTATTTCAGAGCTAAATTATGAGCATTGAAACATTAACAACAGCAGCAACAACAACAATAACAACGACAGCATCAATATTCGCCCCTACAAATGTAAATAATCAAATGGTCACCCATAAGTGCCTATTGTGAGTTGTGTCTATTTGATTTCTAGCAAGTTTACGTTAGTTTCTTTTGAGCCAGTTTCTCCCGAAATCGAATTCTATAATACGACTTCAAGATTTGAGTGACATCTCCAATACGTTTCTAACCGTGTTATCAGACGAGTAAAAAACATAGCTCATCGTGACGAATCAAATACATTATTTCAAGAAAATTGAGTAGAAATATTAAGATTACGTTCCAAACAATAGTGAGAAATCTTTAACTTACGATGGAATTGGTTGTTGAAGAATAACGAGATGAAATAAGAAGTCAAAAAATGCAGTCGGGAGTGATTCGAAAAAGACGGTGTCCTGATTAGTTGAGAGGCGGAGAATGAGCTGAGAGTGCGCCCTTCGTCTCTAATATATCACAGGTTTGGTTCCCTACCCGAGCTCACTGCACCACAACAATACATACATGAAATCCCCGAGAAATGAAAACATTCTGCCGACAACCACGCTCAATCATTGTTTGCCTCTCGTTATCTTCCATGCGGGAACAAATCGAACGATGAGCCCGCCCCTTTCTCATTCATAACTTTTTGTTCCAATTTTGTTCAAACTTCTACCAGTCTGCTTAGGCGTTTGTTTATTTTTATTTTTTTAGGGCGGCTGTATGGATGGATTTTCCTTAAAGGTACTATGTCCCATTTGCAGGCCCAAAAAATGAAAAAGTTAAATTCCAACTGCATTTGAAAGATAATACTAATTTAGAACTTCCCTAAAAAAAGTGGGGCTTGAAAATGTCTTCAAGTGTGAAAATAACGACTTTTAGTTGTCAAATCGACTTTAGGGCTATAGAGCCCAAAAGTAATAGTCTTGATTTTCAGACAATTGTACCGAATGGTCATACGTTTTATGCTGCGCAAAGATTCAATTAGTTTAATCTTGGCCATCACAAGAAGTGGGTTATTGATGTAGACAAATGCTCATGTACCCTTTACAACTCTTTTCATATACATGTGTATGTTATTACCAAAGAAGAAAAAAAGACAGTCAGTCACTCAATAGTGTCTGACAGTGAAGTCTAGCAAGTAAACGGGTTTCCTTGCATAATTTGAATATGAGGACACTGCTAACATTTAAATTTCACAGATAGGACATACATGACATATTCCTAATTCCTGCAAAGTTCTACAGAATTTGAGGTTGGCTGCAAAAGGGACATAGTACCTTTAAAGTATACATAGGATGGAGACGAATAAGTTTGTTTATTTTGTTTCTATCTATACTCATTTCTTGCAAGTCATAGCATAATTATGAGTAATCAATTTTGTTTTTAAAGATTCCTCTCAAAGAGATCAGCTGAACATTAGGACATTTATCAATCTACATAAAACAGTAATAACCTCCTTGTAAATTATGTTCAAATAGGAGACCTATGTTTATGATATTCAATAATCTACATAACAAGAACAAAAACCTTTCATTTTCTTTTCAAGTCATAGTTTACGAAAATTCACGTGCTTGAAGACAACAGGGCCAACATGAAAGACATTCCTCGGGAAATAGGAAACAAAAACGTCACCACACCTATGAATGTAGTCTTTCAAATCCGCCATTCTTCCGTCGCTTGTAACAAAACACAAACACATCTGGTGTCACCAATGTGAATCGTCGGAAGATACCCTTCAATCGTAGCTTTTAACACAACAATACCAACGCCATGACTATGAAACCCGTCACTTACTGGTAGCTTTTAACGTCACCCTCTATGAATGCAGAATGAAACAAAACTTGGCTTCTCGACTATATACGCATTTTTCACGAGAAAGAGAGGGTGGGAAACTGAACCGGCATCTCCGTAGCTTATAACAAGCATAGGTCTAGACGTGAGAAGGTCTTGTCATATTGTCACACTCTAACGCAAGCAGCTCCCACGCATTTAGATATCAAAATTCTGCCAATGTTTACATCGTCAACTTCAATTCCATATATGGCTATATCAACTTAAAATGGCATTTTCTCAATTAGTTCCCCAGCTATTGTATTCGTTTTGTAAGCGCAGCTCAAAACGTGAACACCCCCCCCCCCCTCCAGAGCCCCTCCCTCTTAAAAACAAAATTAACTTTTTAATTATATTACATGGAACGAAGAAAATTCTCTTCAAAAAGAATTAATGTAATTTTGTTGCATTGATGTGATCCAGCAGTCTTTACTATGCTGAATTTGGCTTATTTCAATTAGGTGAACATCTCTATAATCTTTCAAATCGAATTATCATTTATCAGAACAGGACAGCTCAATAAAATGAAGAGTGTCGTGGTCGAGTTGTTTAAGGCGCTTGAGAGTAGATGCGAAGGTCGAGGGTTCGAATACTGGCACGGCACTAATATCCTTTGGCAAGTTATTTTCCTGAACTTGCTACTCTCCACCCAAGTGTTAAATGGGCACCCGGTAGGATGCAAAAGTTCAAGTGGTTGGATGAGCAAGTGTGCGCTTGTAAAATGGCGACTGGCTGGAATGCTCCCAAGGGAGTGGAAGTGTTGCATATAGGATGTGCGGGTATAAGCCTGAATCCGTTAGCCGGGGTAATAATATATCTAAAAAGCGCTTAGGCACAACGTTGTATCGATGTATCGGGCGCTATATAAAAGCCGAATAGTATTATTATTATCATTAAAATATGCCCTTTTTCGGCCCAAATGGTGTACATTATTATTATCATTATTATTATTATTATTATTATTATTATTATTATTATTATTATTATTGGTTTACTAGGTTAATGATATATGTTTATTTTGCAAATGAGTATTATTTTTGTTTAACTGGTTTGTATAAACGTTATAAACGATGTAAATGTGTTCATGTTCATTCAGGGCCCCATGGAAGACCACTACTTGTTGGTGAATGGGCTAACCTGTCAAAAGATTAGAAATAAATAAATAAATAAATAAACATCACGAAATAATTTTATCTTGTTCCTTTAAAGAAGGGCTGCACATACCTTTGCTATATTACCTTGGATATCTTCACTTCCTTCGAACAATTACAGACGCTAAAGAAATACAATTATTTTCCGGTTCGTATTTCTAGCCATCTCCTTTCAAAACAAGAATCAACCATGGTCCATGAGGTCCACTCTACAATGTATATATTGCCCTCTTGCGTCGAATAATATACATACATGACCTTTCACAAAGCTTGCAAATTGAGAAAGGAAGCATCCCTCGGCCGATGATGTCAATGCCTCTTCTTCACCCTTTGAAAGTTTACCAAGATGCATCTCATTAGCTTGTTTCAATCGTAGAACAAATAATTTACACATGAATCCGATTGTCTCTAATTCACACAGACGATGAAATTGATAGCCACATCCGTTGTCGTGGTAACACGGAAGTTCAATGCGTATGTTCGAAAAAGAAAGTGCTTTATAAGGTTACAGCCCATTTCAAGACTTTGTCTGTGCATCATTTTACTTCAAGGTTATCGAAATCTTTATCTTAGTGATAATATCAAATTGAAAGTGAAGGCAACTGGTAAGTACTCGATATTCTCTATTAAGGCCTAATTTGCAATGTGATGACAGGTAAAAGTTTACTAACTTGTAATCGAGGTTTCAATCCCGACGAAACTGGGTCAAGCAAGTTAAATGATTCATCGAGCGCCGCCCGTGAACTACTTCATTCCTTGATAAAGAGTAATATTATTATAATTATATCATTGAATGAAAGCGACAAAAACATCTCACCATTTCGTGATATGCATCATCTATTTTGTTGCATACTTCCAATATTCTCTAATTAATCTTCTTATTCTTCTCCTCCTCCCCTTCTTTATCATCTTCTTCTGCTGCTTCTTCTTCTTCTTCTTAATCTTCTTCTTCTTCTTCTTCTTCTTTTTTTTCTTCTTCTTCTTCTTCATCTTCTTCTTCTTCTTCTTCTTCTTCTTCTTCTTCTTCTTCTTCTTCTTCTTCTTCTCCTCCGGCCTCCTCCTTATTTGTCTTCTTCTTCTTCTTCTTTTTTTTAAAATCTTCTTCTTCTTCTTCTTCATCCTCCTTTATTTTGAAGAAAAAATAATTGGATATCCTAACTGATATAAAGACCTACTTTAAAGTGATGAATAAAACAAATTAAAAACGCACAGAGATTGAATTGGCCGCGTATCAGACAGATATCGGTCATTGAATGCACTATAATGGACGGGAGATGGCGACATTCATTTTAGATTGTTCTATAATTATTGGCAGTCTCCCATACTACCTTATTTCCAAACAGGTGCTACAGAGTTAACGTGTCTGATGGGAGAATAATGAGGGAAGGATTATATCATTCCAAACCAATCAATATACTTGATGAGCAGCTGTCTGAGAATCGACGTATGGGTTTCTATTGCATAATAAGATAATCCAAATCATTTTATTGCAATCGCATAACTTTCTGATTTCCATTGTATGACATAATACCCGAGACCACGACACCCCTCTACAAATGTAATGGTTAATTCCAGTTATTAATAATTCATATCTATAATGTCTGGTTTTATATTGGTAGATCGATAATTGAGAAGGCAAGATACCTTTCAAACAATTTGTGACAATTTCAGAAGACTAATTCCAAATTCATTAATGATTGATCCTGACTTTTCTTCAATTTAATGATTGAACGATTGCGGGCTCACTACCCATGTGACTAATTGGAATCTTAATTTGAATTATTAATCTTACACTGCGCATCGCACATACGAATGTATAATCATTAATTATATCACAAGTTTCGATTTGCACAATTTTCCTCAATTATTCTCCACTAAATGGATACGTAATTTCATATACATGTAGAAATCAAGAACAAAATTGCTTATAATTTATTGGAACAACCGACTTTCTATTCATTGATGACGATAAAGGTACTTCAAGCAGTAATGATTTATGACGTATTCTGCATTGAACAGGCCAAATTGTGTAGGCAGACGATGGGTTCATAAATTAGTCACTCATTTTCCCGCCAAGCAAGATGATAGATACACGTCTGGTTGCGTGAAGTCATTCCTTCCGAAAGGTTTTGTCAGTTGCTACTCCTTTCCCTCCAAAATCATGACGAATTCACAGGAGGAAAGGGAAATATCGAACAGTCCCTTCTAAGCATAATGTTATTTCGATGATTAGAGATTGATGTTGGTAATCGTATATTGCTCGAGTATTTAAACGATTAGATTATTGAAAATAATATCGCTAGTGATATTCGTTTGTCTCGCAATGTGGTCAATAAGGAATCTAAAAGATCACGACGTTTCGTATGCTACTGCAATACTTCGTCAGGTGATAAAAACTGTTGTAAGCAAGGGTCTTTTATACTTTACGGGAGGACCGTAAAGCGGTCTAAAATTCGATCGATAATTGGAACAATAACGCCCAATGCCTATTGGTCGACGCACACGGTGATCGACCAATCACCAAGGCCGCTGGTTCGGCCGCTGGTTCGGCTGATGCACCAGGCCTATTGGCCGACGCATACGGTACTCGACCAATCAACGGGCCGCTGGCTCGGGCCGTCTGCTGAATGGAATCGACCGTTGTTGGCTGGCAGGACGGCGAGTGTCATGGCGGCGTATCGTCCGCATCCAAAATTCGGGGATATCGATCCCGTTGTCTCTGTTGAAATTATTAGGATTGAGACGGATATTGATAGCTTCTTTTACCCTCCGTGTATACCAATGCCGTTCTTGGGAAAGGCACTGAACCCCGTCCCAGTCTGGTTGATGCTGGTTGTCCCAAGCATGTTCGGCTACGGCTGAGTTGTCAGTTCGACGGAGTCTGACGTCCCTCTTATGCTCAGTGATTCTTTCTTTTATCGGACGGGCAGTTTCACCGATGTAGGATCTGTCACATCCTTTACAAGGGATGTTGTACACAATGCCGTCCCGTCTATGTGGAGGAATTGGATCCTTGGGGCGTGTAAGTTGTTGACGTAGGGTGGTATCTGATCTGAAAACCGTTCGAATGCCATGGCTCTCTAGGCGGCGCTTGAGTTGTTGGGAGACCCCATCAATGTACGGCAAGACTGTAAAAGTCTTGTATACCTTCTGATCCCTGGGTTCCGACGATCTATTCTTGGTATTGTGTATAGATCGTCGGAACCCAGGGATCAGAAGGTATACAAGACTTTTACAGTCTTGCCGTACATTGATGGGGTCTCCCAACAACTCAAGCGCCGCCTAGAGAGCCATGGCATTCGAACGGTTTTCAGATCAGATACCACCCTACGTCAACAACTTACACGCCCCAAGGATCCAATTCCTCCACATAGACGGGACGGCATTGTGTACAACATCCCTTGTAAAGGATGTGACAGATCCTACATCGGTGAAACTGCCCGTCCGATAAAAGAAAGAATCACTGAGCATAAGAGGGACGTCAGACTCCGTCGAACTGACAACTCAGCCGTAGCCGAACATGCTTGGGACAACCAGCATCAACCAGACTGGGACGGGGTTCAGTGCCTTTCCCAAGAACGGCATTGGTATACACGGAGGGTAAAAGAAGCTATCAATATCCGTCTCAATCCTAATAATTTCAACAGAGACAACGGGATCGATATCCCCGAATTTTGGATGCGGACGATACGCCGCCATGACACTCGCCGTCCTGCCAGCCAACAACGGTCGATTCCATTCAGCAGACGGCCCGAGCCAGCGGCCCGTTGATTGGTCGAGTACCGTATGCGTCGGCCAATAGGCCTGGTGCATCAGCCGAACCAGCGGCCGAACCAGCGGCCTTGGTGATTGGTCGATCACCGTGTGCGTCGACCAATAGGCATTGGGCGTTATTGTTCCAATTATCGATCGAATTTTAGACCGCTTTACGGTCCTCCCGTAAAGTATAAAAGACCCTTGCTTACAACAGTTTTTATCACCTGACGAAGTATTGCAGTAGCATACGAAACGTCGTGATCTTTTAGATTCCTTATTGACCACATTGCGAGACAAACGAATATCACTAGCGATATTATTTTCGATACTATATCCGCAATGAGTAATATATTTAGCATGATTAGATTATTGTCTGCATTATTACTGGATATTTGCCAGAGTATTTGCCATTGTGCGTTAGAATGGTAAGCTCGATATGTATCAACTTGCTTTCGGGGAAATGATGACACCCAAATATAAATTAAAGGGATATAAGTGTAGGGAAAGTATAATTTAATCAGTGATAAAGTGATCAAGTAGCAAGAAAGGAAGTTAGAAATTCGTCGATATTGATCAAATGGAATCAATGGATTGACTTTCCTATCCTATTCCGAATGCTCGAAACATCAGTTGAACAATTTTGAAGTTTTATTCGCAGAAATTAGTGATAGCAAATATACAGATTTCATTTTTTCTCGATGAGCTTTTACTTCACTTACTTCGTGGTAATTTTAAAAAATATACACGAGATTACACTAAAGAATTGTGAAATCATCGGATGTATTAACGCTATGGATTCACACAACTCATAACTGGAACAAAACCAAATGGAGTGATCTGATCTTTTTAAAATCCCTAGAGATTTGCTTGAACTTGGAAAGTACTTTTATCCCAATTATCTGGGAAGTGGAAAGTGTATCGCCTGCATTGTGTATACAACATAATATATTGGTCATCCCCTTATCCGATTGAATGAGTTGTCACTTTTCAACTTGCCTGTTCTTTGGCAGGGAAATTGAAACGCATCCAATAATTGTATCAAATTTACCCAGAAAACAATTATTGTTCAAAACCATACCTCCTTAGATAATAAAGTTTGTTCTTGATGTTGCAATGTATTATCAAATTTTTCTGCTTAACGCCTAGAATGATTTGTGGTTTTCTGTTGTCACGGGTCGGAGATCTGTTAGACATGAGCATGGTGAGGGAAATAGTAGGGAGAAGAGAGTCGAAAGAAAATGTACAATGAGAAAACAAAAACATAGGGTGGAAAGAAGAGGAAAGGCAAACGAAAGAAAAGAGGGAGAGAAATAAAAAAAATGAGGGGTGAGAGGAGAGCGCGCGATGTAGTCTAAGTAGATGATGAAGACATGCTACTACTGAATTGTATAAAATGCATTACCATTACTTCTCTTTATTCTCCATATCTCTTCATAGTGTCGACTAAATAGTCTAGACCAAGTCAAGGCTTGTAATTTAAGGATCAGCGGTGCTTCGAAAGGTAATACCTTTTATCTCCTTGACTCGATATCATACCTCATTGAATCATCGCATGTATGTCATGCTTATCAATTACCACAATCCTATTTTCCCTCCCTCCTCCATTCCCGAGAGGGGAGGGGGGTTTTTATCATTCTCCCCTATCCGTCCATTTGGCTACATAGCGATCTATTGCTCATCTATTAGGATTTCATGTCATTAATCTTCCAATAATCTTCCAAAATGAGACCACCAATTAGAAAATCAAATTCATGAATCGCTGCAATTTGACGATCTATATCAGGCGGTATTGTGGAACAGAGTTGCTCATCAAGCATTATCGGATCAACCTGTCCACATGTCACCGATATTATCTTTAGTTATTCCTGACATGTCTTAGCAAAGAAAATGTAAAATATCGGACGACTTTTGAAGATTTTAAAAAGACAAGATAAAAATGTCCAAGCCAACAACAAGATAATCAAGACAAATCACACTGAGTGACAAATTTCTCTTTCAAAAATAACGTTTCCAATAACGTTTTTTTTGCCAAAGAAACGTATTAATTAGCCTGGAAACAACCATGTAAATTATACCCTTAAACTAATTTGACATCTGAATTGACATTATTTTTTCATGACGTATAACTTACTGATGTGAACGAACGAAGATTGTGACGAATACTGATATAGGACTGCATCAATTATCACTTTATCATTTCACAACATTTTAGTTTAGAATCGGCATTTCAGCGCAGGTGATTTTCAAAATAAAAATTGTGCATCATCTTTTAAAATCGTATGTCAAAAACATTTCTTTAATAAGATGATAGGCCTCCAACTATTAAAGCATTACTATATGATTTTTTTTTCTCCAGGCTCTCTTTGAAACTTTGCACATATAAGAATATTATTTTGACTATAGAAGATAAGTAAAACTTTGTTTGTTCACATTTTATTCTCCAATTCTCTTTGCTTCAGTGTTCTAATCCCCTTTCTCTTTCGCTTCTATCTTTCTGTCGACCTCTGTCTCCGACTTCGTATTTGTATCTCTCTCTCTCTTTTCATCCTGTCTCGCACTAGAATTTAATGTAGTTCTATATCATTAATCCATGTCATACAAGATAATTACATACTAGTCTATGCTTTTATTAAGGACGGTAACGCTTGACTTGCTTAATCTAAACCACATCAGTCATAATATGTTTCAATTGCTTTCTCACAACTTTTTCCCTAGTGAACCCTTTTCATGAGTAATTCGTGTTTTGTAGGTCGTCTTGTTTAGGCCAATTTTCAGCTTAATAGCGAACCATGACATTTGCTCGTCTTACTAAGCCTTTGTTGTATAAAAGTCTTCATGAAACCACAAACATAAACACCATTCCCATTTAAAGCTTTAGGTTTTAAACCATTCTTTGTAACCGACCCATTTTCTATGACTAGCCGACTAGAGCAAACTTTCACATTATGCGAACCCGCGAGTTGCATTGTTAGATAATAGACCGCTGTCAGCGACGTTACCGCCCCTTGATGAATGCAGGCGTCGTTTGCTGATCGAGACAATGTTTCGCAAAACTTCGGCGATAGGTGTCAGATTTTGGGCTAACAATACAGAATTTAGGAGGCATAATGGTGAACACCCACTGAGCAGGACCATACCTCGTCTGGCAAGCAACACATTTGGGGCATAACTATGGTGGTACGACACGTATGGCCGTCAATTTGTTGAGAGGGAATGAAAGAGTCTCACGCTGTCCTCTTTCTTTAGATGTGAACATCTCATGAGTTCATTAAGGGAACATCATCACATCAATGGGTCTTTGATTGCAGGTGCTTTGTTGAGAGTAGACAGTGATTATGACTGGTTATTGCTACAGCGGATGTTTAAGTACCATGAGGAGTATCCATAACTATTATAATACTCCCCCCTGTTTTTATTCTTTAAAAAAAGAGGTACATTCAATGGGATTACTCACCTCCGGCGTACAGAGAGATAAAGAATGTCTTAAAAACCGGAGGTGTTTATATCATGAAAGAATTTAAAATATATGGCTAAACAAACATCTTGCATGCAGTCACAAATAATATGTCTCCTGAAATTGTATTCAAAATTAATGGTGATGAAATTCTAATAGTTCTTAATCACGTAAGAAGCTAAGATTTATGAGGGGAAAAACATTTATTCGTCGGCCTTTACGAGTTACGAAGTCGCTTGAAAATTGGTATGTGAGAAAACAATGTAAGATCTTCTTTTTTTCCTGTTAATCTTCTTCTTCTTTTTCTTACAATTTCATTATTACCAGCGTAGGTGGTATTGGCTCTATGTTTATCAACACTAAAGTGTTTCCCAGTTAGTTTCGGGTAAATCTGTTCTTTCTAAGAAATCTTTACGCATTTCTTTACTGACACATGTTTGCTAAAATAAAGTTGGAGTAAAGCTCGTCTTCTTGATTAGCGTTGACGCAAGTTCATTGTTGAAGGTAAGTATCTGAATATTCGAAATCTAGGTTACGCCTTCCAGGGATATATAGAAGAATGGTCAAAAGCCAGAACAACTGCATCAGCAGTAGCAGCAGCCGATAACGGCAACAACTACAGCAAAATCAGCGACAACATCATCATCAACCGTAACAATAACAACAACAACAACAATAGTAACGACAACAGCTACACAAAAAAACAAAAAAACATCATATGCAGAGTTTGGCCAACACGGTCTTGGCCCGACATATTATGATATTCATGATCCATGTTGCCCTGTGTAAGCATAAGCAATGCAACTTTGTGTAGCTCCATACTCTGGGCACGGTTACAGTAAGTTAGGAATAGGCAACAGAACAAAACAGACAGACAATTGAATACATGATTAGAAGGTGCTTCTCAAGGTAATGTTTATACAAACTCGCCAGAAAGGACAACGTTTTGTTACTTTCTCCAAATTGCAAAGTACATAATTATTAAGGCTGCACAGTACCATGTTCTTGGGATTATTCCTTGACAGAAGATCATAACAAATATTTTTCAAATTATATTAATCAATCACTTCCTTCATTCTCACTGGTAGGCGAGCGGAGGGAGAGGGAAAATTGTTTCCATGGTTACTGAACACTTCCTTTTGCTTCCTTGACTCCTCACAATGTTCCTCTTTCTTTTTCTATCATTCTTTATCTGTCTCTCTCCCTTTAGCTCTAGCAATCTCTCATTCTCCTCTTTCTCTTCTCTACGTTCTTTATTAGTTTGTACTCCATTATCTCCAACCACTTCTTAAAGAATGAAAAATTAAGGGTTTTAGAATGTAAAACAAGCATTTGAATTCAAATAAACAAGAATTAAATAAGGAAGTGAAACAATAGGATTCTGTCACTCTCATCGATCAGTCTTTATTAAAATGATAAAGTTTATGTTATTTTTAAGATGGCATCATGAAAATATAACGACAAAATTAACACTAAAGCAGGTTTTTTTATTAGCCAACATAATGACATCTAACATTTCTGTGCCCTATGGAGTGACACTTCTATCACCGTTATCACGCGCATACATCCCTCGGATAGGACGTTGATAGAAAGGGTAAACTAATCCGTATACATGTATTAGATTGCCTTCTGATCCGGAAGCGGAGGCTCGATATGTAACCAAAAGCGCTATTAATATTAGATCCCCAAATGAATATTCATTGCGGTGGAATGGAAACAAATATGTCTATGAAGGAAACATGTTGACGGTTGCGTGCAGTCATCAGCCCCGCCCTCTATCCACAACCATTTACCCTTATTTTTTTTTTGACAGACAGCTCGTATAATTATCCCCGTCAGATACCCCAGGATCAATTATCTAAATCGAGTTTGAAAAGGAAGATTTGTCTGGCATTAAATGGCTTCTTGATAATATCCCGAACAAACTGAGTTACAATATATCAGGATCGCGTTAAATGTTTCGATTAAGTCGCGAGAAAGGCTAAGCCTAATTCCAAATGAAAGTTCTCAAAACATTTAGATGATACATTAATCAGTATTTGTGCTTCTGGTGATTTAAATCTATTTGGAGTGTATTGTAAATTACTGTCTTGTTGCATGATAAATTATATACCATGACAAATAAACTTTCTGATGCCTAATTGAGTTGGTTTAATTTAACTTTAATAGCGCACTACGTCTCTGAAAGAGCTTTCAAGATCTTGATAAGGTGAGGTCGAAAGGTCATGTTCATATGCAATTATTTGAAACAAGAATGATACATTTCAAGTAAAAATAAAACCCAATAATTTAGTAAACCATTATTACGATCACACAGAAACGGCATGACGTTTTCAGGAAAATACGCATTTTGATAGCAGGAGATTCTTTTGCCAAAAAGTGTCATAAAATAATAATAAAGCGAGAAAACCAATATCATATAATGCATGTTGTAATAGCTTTGTAAATTGTGGGTAACACTGCTGTAGGATGTGGTGCAATAGTCTTACAAATGTATTAATCATGAAATAAAGAATCAAATCAAAAATACTCAAAGCTAGCGTATCCACGTTGCGGCAGGGGTTGGGAGTGGGTGGGGGCGGGAGCGGGGGATGGGGAATCGTGTCTAACTCTTTTGACTTAAAGAAAGAAATTAACATCTTTTTCCCATCTCGCCTTCCGCTCTAATACATTATTTTTTTTCTTTATACTCTTGCTCTCCCCATTTTTATTTGATTCTAAATTTGTTGACGGGCAGCTAACCCCCCCCCCCCCCAACCGGAGCTACGCCATATGTGATATAAAAAAAGAAACAGAATGCTTTAATATTCCATGTAATTAAAAGTTTGTTCGAATGAAAGAAACACTGCGTTCTATCCCCTCCCCCCCCCCCCAAGTCGGCTAGACATGGTTAATCACCACTCTCTAGCCATCGCACAGGTGAGAGATTTCAGCTATTAAGAAATCAGGAGTTTAATATGGGGAGAGACAGGATAAATCGTTGACGCCACGGTCGGTTGATGCCTCAGAGTGCGTAACGACTGCACAACTTATTTCATCATCTTGGTGTACATCATATGGGAGGGGGAGCAAGGGAGGGAGGGAGGGGGAGACGATGTAAGCGAGGGGAGAGAGAGGGGAATAAGCGAGAGAGAAAGATGGAGAAGAGAAAGAAATAGAGAGAGGAGAACGAGGGGGTAGAGGGGGAGGAGGTACTGAGAGGGAGAGAGTGAGTGGGAGAGATAGATAGACAGAAAGAGAGAGAGAGAGAGAGAGAGAGAGAGAGAGATAAAAAGGGGAGGAGACCCCCCCCCCACTCATAAATTCCTGCGTAGAAGTAGAAAGACTATTTGATTATGACTTGTATCCAATGATGAATAGATAAGAGCTATATATATATGGATCTCTTTTTATTCCTCAGTGCACCCCCCCCCCTGCGGTTAAAAACTCTGAAATCGGCCCACTCAAAACATTTTTGATGGTCTTTTTGTATCCTTATATTTAAACTAGAATCTTCCATTCATGATATTTAAATACAGTTCCTATATCTCACACGTTCAACACAAATGTGTCATCTTCAGTAATGAGTTTATTCCGTTGAGACCATAAGGAGAATGAATACAAGAAGAGAGAGGTTGGCCAAACTGGCTTGGGAGAAGGGGTGACACATGACAGTCAGACACACATGTCTCATGGTGTCATCTTGTTCCAAAGATGCGATGTTTGTGCCACATCCTTCATCCTGGCAGCGTCATCCTAGTCTGGTCTCACTCAATGTGGTGGCCCCACTTGCTTCCGACAGAACAACACGTGCCAACTGAATGAGATTGAGGGAGAGGGAGGAGAGATTGAGAGAGAGAGAGAGAGAGAGAGAGAGAGAGGGAGAGTGGGAGAGAGAGAGAGAGAGAGGGGGAGTGGGAGAGAGAGAGAGAGAGGGGGGGGGGAGTGGGAGAGAGAGAGAGGGGGAGAGTGGGAGAGAGATATTTTACATGATTTACATTTTAAAATGATATGTATATTGAATAAAGACAACCTACCTTAATTATATCCAATCTACTCAGAGGGTTTGCTGGCACTAAAACGTTCCACTATATAAAAACTATATGAGTATATTGATATTATAGACTATGCTTGTTGGTATGAGACTCTAAAGGGGATATACAATTGCAAATTTGTGGAAACGAAGAAAGCACAACGTAAATCAAATATATAAGTACTACAATTATCATAGAATATGTGAGAAAAAGAGCAAGAAATATTCGTAGAAAAGAGAAAGGAAGACTGTCATTTATGTTACGATTACATCAAACGAAGAGATAAACTCCTCATCAATGTGGTCGTTTAGTAATATCCCTTCCTAAATCCCCGAACTCGTTGACTTCCGGTCCCACATCAGCCAGTTGTCGACTGAATGATTGCACCATAAGAGAGGGATACACGGACGAAGCGCAAAGATGTAGCTCACTCATATCCTCTGATTGGTGCTTCTCTTTCTTCATCATGTGCGCCATCTTGTCGAGTTTCATCTGTGATGTACCAATCAGGCAGGTGCCTCAGGCGTGTGAAGATGACAAATTAAGGGGTGCAAGAGTGTACCCCTAGCTTGTCTGGATATCTTCCTTTTGCATCATGTTCGTTGTTCATGAAAATTAGCTTCAAATAGTTTCAAATAAAAGTAGCTTTAAATACTAATCCAAGCAAACCCGACTGGGATAGTACGTCTATTGAAGGACAGAAGGGCGTTAACTCTGTGTTGAAGTATATGAGTTAACGCCCTTCTGGCTCCAAAAAGATACATGGACGCTTCATAATGAAGGTTCGTATTTGTATCACAAAGGCAACAATCATGCCAATAGCAGCACTTCCAAAACAAAGTGCAAATTTGAACCTTACCTTGCACCCTATAGGGTCCCGGATAAAACTTACAAACAAAAAATACTGCAATTATTCAGCGTAGTGTTGTGTAGACCATCTTTGAATGTAGTTCTTCATGTTGTAATTATCTTACCGTTGTTACAGAAACTCTCCATGGACATTTAAATGTTAAGATATGGGAGAAGCAGTCATTTATCTTTAAGAGATTTAACTAAAATAATTTCTTCCATACAAGCAACATGCGTATGTAAGGTTATGTACCATTTGAATAGGTGAAGTTACGAGGTCGTCGGGTATTCTTCAGTATTTGAAATCAAGATGTCGCTTATCCTCGGTCAATGACCCTCAATTCAAAAATTACGTTTTTGTTGGTATCTGGTCGGCCCATCTTCACGCAAGAAGTCGTACAAACTCATGGTCGTATGCTTTTTAATCTTACATCGAATCTATGCTAGATTTTTTTTTATCATATCCGCTTCTATACTCCAAAAAATGTACACTTCAAATGCAATCTTACTCTGAAAGATGTTTTATGTTTGCTTAGATTCTTATTTTAATACCCTTCTTAAAATCCATCCTTGTTGGCCCAATTTCAAAGTGACACTTTTAACTTCTTTTAATTTTGTGAATTCGGTGAAATTGTAATAGTAATAGAATAACGCAATGATTGGAATGTTATCGTGCCATCACAAACGCTGTGCTTCAGAAACCTTATTTGGTACTGATACGGCATCCCTTTGAAAATACCCTTCAACAAAAAGACGCCTTTGAAAGGTTTTGAAGCATTATTCGGCCTATGCTAGATTTTTATTATCACCGCCCCTACTCCAAAAATTACACTTCAAAAGCAATCTTATTCTAAATGGTGTTTTATGTTTGCTCAGATTCTTATTTTTATACCCTTTTTAAATCCATCCTTGTTGGCCCGATTTCTGAGTGACACTTTTAACTTGTGATCGTAATATTAGTAGAATAACGCAATAATTGGAGTGTTATCGTGCCATCACAAACGCTGTGCTTCAGAAACCTTATTTGATACTGATACGGCATCCCTTTGAAAACACCCTTCAACACAAAGACGCTTGTGAAAGGTTTTGGAGCACTCTTCAGCCTGTTTAAGGTATTTTGGTTACCCGCACCAAGGCTGAGCATTATCTTTCATCCAATCACTGGAAAAGTAGCAAATATTCAAGAGTTCACAGATTGACTAAGATCATGTTTGGCTTTGTGTGATATAGTTTCCTTCGAATTAAAGTGTGTGTTTTTCCTTCATATTCAACTTGATAAAGAATATATTTTCATTCGATTTCATTTCATTTGGTTTACAAATTTTTTTTTCAACGGTCATAATGGCAGGCATAAATTTAGGCCTACAACTTATACTTTAAAAGTTGATTCGAAGAAATACACGATGAAAAAGATGAAAATACAATATGAGAACTATTCATAAAAATACAAGATTTGACTAAATAAAAATTACAATGACCGGAATTGAATTATTTTTGCAATTGATCAACATCATAGTGGGTTTCTTGATTGTTCGGAACAATTATTCAAACATGGCTTGTATATAAATGTACGGATGTGTAACACGTGACGTACTATCACATGTCAGGTGACTGACGGTCAGTATTTTGCCTTGGATTGGAGAAGGAAGGAGGGGGGGGGGGGGGTTAGATAAAACGGGTCTGTGTCTTGTAATGAATCACATCCATATTGCTGTGTGATCACGTGATCACTTATTTTGTCAGTGCGGTAAATTAACTTCTGCTTCTATCAATGGCGGATCCAGGATCCAGTGAGGGGCGGGTGGGGGTCAAAGAGGTACTTGCCCCCACGGCAAAGCCCGATCTAAGATACCTTATGTAACCCCCCCCCCAAAAAAAAAAAAAAAAAAAAAAAAAAAAAATGACAAAAAAAAAAAAAAAACTTTTGTTTGTTTTCATGTTCATTGTTTGTGGTTGCTGTTGTTGTTGTTTTGTTAGAAATTGTGGACTAAATTGGACACCTAAGAATGTGATATTTTTTTTTATAGATTTGTATCTGAGTCGTGCCCCCTCACCGCAATAGCGTTACCCCAAAGAAAAATTTAGAATGTCTACGATCAAATAAAATAAATTAATATTCTTGTTATCTCTGCAAATGTATAGCCTATTTCAACTTTAGATACAAATTAAGAACTAAGAATTATTGAATTCACTGTTATATTTATGAAAGGATGTGTCACGACCCATTGAAGACATATTTCCATGTACTTTAATGAAAGGCAATTGTGCATTCTACACTTCAGATGGTAACGCCTGAAGCGAAAGAAGAATGTGAAAAAAGTTACATTAATTTGATCTTCTACACATTATGTACAAGATAATGTTCGGAAGTTTTGCCAGGAAAGAGAAACAGGTGGAGACAGTATAATTCAATTTGAATCCAGATAATTGCTATTGTTATAATAAACTGACATTTTAAACAATGATAATTTAAACTTGACTTCCTTTTGCTCTCTCTCTCTCTCTCTCTCTCTCTCTCTTTCTCTCTCATTCTATCGATCCTTTTTATCCTTTATTCAGTGGCTCGAGGCTCTGAAGCAAGTTTATTACACCTATCTAGCCCTAGGCGTTGGGGAACATTTTCGCGTGGATTGACACTTCTTCAATGCTGAATGGTTCACCGCGAAGAGAACGAGCCACCAAAAAGTATCGCTCATATTAAACACATTGTTACTAAAAATCATCAAATTAAAGTAGATAGAAAATATAAACTAATATATCCCGGTAGGCCTACCTCGTTACCCGATTATGAGGACAGTCAGGCACCTCGTAGCCTAAATATGAGGTGGCAGTTGCCGAAATATTTCTATTATCATATTCGGGGGCGGGGAGGGGGTAGCGTGCATTCCCCTACCTAGTCCCCTGCCTCGCAAGATATTGTATAAAACACCCATATTCCATAAAGCCATTCTGAAATTAATTTCTCTTTCATTCGACCACCCGACCACCCGACCAAATAGAAATAAATCTTTTGAGGTTACGAAAAATGATGCCACGATAATCCAATTTCCGACTGCTATTTGCTCCCCAAACTATCCGAACCTCCCCTCGTATTTTCCTCCCGACATTTACAAGCTCGCAGCTGCCATGGAACGGACAACTGTTAGCAACGGATTCCCGCATAAGGAACTCCAAAATGGACATCTGCACGCAAAATAGTGATTGGATGTTTCAACAAGCAAAACAACAACAGGTGACGAACTTGAAGCCGAGTTTGACCGGAAAATATGACTTTGTATTCACCTGAGAGTTTCGCCATAACTCAACCCGAATTAATCAGTTTTTAGTAAGAAAAATAATATGGCGAGTAATATTCCAAGGTTGAAATGTGATGCTGATTGCAACGAATGGTTGTTGGAAGAAACAAAAGGGGTTGAACATAAATATACTGGTAGGGACTTACGTCTCTTGTCCGAATGAATATAATTTTTTTCCAGTCAACACCTTGTTTATAATTAAAATGTAATTTCGTCATAAAATTAAAGAAAACAATTTTTAAAACAAATATATCATCTCGCTGCCCGACTATAAGACCTGAAAAACGCATAATATAGTGTTATAATTTAATAATTGATAAGTTAAAATATTAACAACAAAGGAAAGGTCAACGAAAATTGAGTATGAAGTGTCTGAAGTGTCTACAGAGAGTGTGATGGTCGTCCTTTTCATTTTCATAAAATTAATTAAATCCTTGGCAGACTTTCTATGAAGAGCATGGTTCCCGTTAACCACATTGGTAAATTGAGAGTACACACTGATTTCCAAAGGTTATAAGTATTTACTTTTTTTACCACATACGTTGACTATAGATGTAAATAATTTATTGAAAAGACTCAAATGAACACTTCTTGTTATCATCCAATAAAAAGGATTACCCTTTAAATGACAAGCAAATTTGCTTAGAATATCAATCGAATTATTCCCCTGACAATTCGACAATTGCAACCAAGTGACAGGGACTTTCTAAATAAATAAAACCAAATGCACAGAATTAGATCTTAGAGTTTAAATAGGAGAAAACAGTCAAGAGCACAATACAATCATTTAGCCCTGACTTTTAGCCACTAGTTTGTTAAACTCTAATCCTACCGGATTGAATGTAAGTCGATTTGAATATCCCTCTTGAATAGGCCAAAGAATTGGAAGAAACTCTTTATGCAAATACTTCGAAATACAGTCAAAAGGTCTCAATGCATCTAACGGTTTTATTTACATTTTCAAGAGGCACTATACTACTTAAAAGTCGGCATGTACAGTGGAATGGTTCTGTTAAGTGGGCTTAAAAGGTTCTGTTAGATAGATATTCAACGGCTATCACAAACCAATAGCGTTAAATGTGCTGGTGCTATCGCAAACGGGAAATAAATAAATGAAAATGTAACCTTAATACGGTTACTTCGATTTGTTACAATGGGTTTAGATTTAAAGATTTCAGTATCGTTATTTGGGATTGTTCTCTTGAAATAATTAGTGTTATCCCGCTAAGATCACATTTTACAAAACGACAGATCCTGCTAATCATGAAATAAGTATTTTTTTTAATGTGAGGACCCAATTGTCAAATTTCCAAACCAATTACAGAAAGTCAGATCCGGGATTGTCAGAGGGGGGGGGGGGGGGGGGGGGGGGGTGTCTGAAAACTGCGAAAGCCCACAATTTCTTACTGCTTAGCGATTATTTTGGTATCAAAAGGGTATGGGTGGCCGATTTCCTCCCTTTTGTGATCACCTACGTTGTCTAAAGAGAGAAAATGACCCCATCATAATCATCATCATAATCATTGTCATTATCATCTTCCCTATGATCATCGTCATCATCGTCATCATCATCATCACTACCATCATCACCACCATCATCACCACCATGCACAACCACCACCACCACCTTCATCATCACCACCATCATCATCATCACCACCATCATCGTCATCGTCGTTGTGGTGGTTATTTTACCTGACTGCTAAGAAAGCATAAATGCTTGTAAGTAAGCAACTAGAAGGCCGACGGCTTTAGGTCCTCTCCGAGGGACCTGGTAATGAGGATGAATGTCTTACCAAAGGGCACTAGCGCATCGCATTGGTTTCGAACCGGGTCACCGGATTACGAGACCACTGCTCTACTAAGTCGTAATGATCAGTATCATCATGGACATGGACAACATCTTATGATGGACCTTTCTTTATCGTTATCGGTATTTAATTGCATTTTTTCACATTTCTCTCGACATAAATGTTGAAGCGGCATATGACACTATAACAGCTTGAGAAAAGAATGTTGTTCAATTCGCTTTCTTGGATTTCTCCTCTAACCCCTCTTTCAGACAGGTCTAAAAGTAGAAAGACAAACATTGTTTACAGAATGACTGAAAGAATTCTGATGTAATGAGCATTACGGTGAATGGAATGAATAGGAATCGATGTTTGTTAACAAGCTAGACTGTTTAAAGTGATTCCAAAGAATCCTATAACCTTTGGGACATTCTTGCATCTTTGAAGGTCCTTGGTATCTAAAGTTAAGATTTGTAGCAGTTAAAATTGAATCTCGAGTTCTGGTAATGGGAGTGAGTGAGAGACAGAGAGGGATAAAGAGGGAAAGAAAGAAAGAGAGAGAGATAGAAAAAGCTCACAAATTATATTCATCTTTACCATTGCTCAACTTCTTCTTTTACCTCATTAGTTCTGGTCAAGTGGCAGGTCCTGCTCTTATTATCTGGTCCATGTGTGCATGATGAACCTGGCCGAGATCTGAAACGTTCTACTTAACGTCTGGTCAGTATTGGTCAGTGACCTTCTGAGAATGCGGGTCGGACTTTTGTTTTAGCTTGATGACATTGGTTTAAAACCAGAAACCAACTTGGAGAAGGAGTCTCGAGTTATATGGAAGGTCAAAACTTGAACCCCACCTTTTATTTCCCCTCTGTTTTTGTCTTGCTTGCTTTTTGATATTGTCCATTTCAGTTCAAAATGTGTCTATTTGTGATGTTATTTTTAATTTTTCATAGTTACTCTTTATTTGTAAGTAGGCCTTGTGTATTTGAATGTGTTTCATGGCCTTAAATGGCCCTAAAAAGCATCTTTTAGCTGATGACAGGCTCAACTCGATGTTCGATGTGAAAATTAGTTCCAAACCATTCCAGACAGGACACATTACAAGGTCAAAATTAAGTTCCTCAAATGTCTGTAAGATTCCGGCGCGATGCTCTTTGACAGAAATGACCGATAACCTCGATTCGGAGTTACTTGGACAGATTCTACAAACGGAACAGAACAATAAATGGCACAGGCCATGGAATAATAGGAGAACATATTCATGGAACATAATATTCAACAAGTTTTATTTCAATTCAATAATAATGCCAAAGCTAAACATTATCCTTTAAATAGATTAACTCAAGAGTTTACCGCATCTCGTTTTCATACCGAGGCTATGCTGGCAGTCTATGCCGATCCTATCCTGTCTTTTGAATAGATCCAAACGTTCATTATGCCATTAAAAGCTTTGTACATAGTGTTTAGATGACAAGAATACCTTGATAAGCCAATAACAACAAAAAAGTGTGAAGATTGACTTTCATCTTGATGGTTTAGTTATATGTTTTTAAAATTTATCTTTTAAATGCATATAGATCACAAGGACATTGTCTCGGCTACGTCTCATATTTTGCTCAATCATAACAAGTATACTCTTCCCACCCCACCCCCCTCTCTCTCTGTCTGTCTATCTCTGTCACTTATATCCACACCCAGGCGCGTACGCAGGATTTTTTCAAGGGGGGGGTTTTAACATTCATAAATCCGGCCGAAAATTTCGCAACGACTCAGCCGACCGCTGAATAAGCGGGGGGGGGGGGGGGGGGGGGGGGGGGGGGGGGGGGGGGGGGGGGGGGGGGTAAGAGGACACTTTTTTTTTTTTGACCTCGAAATTTTGCACCGTTGGGGGGGGGGGGGGGTAAGGTCACCTGTTTTAGGGTCATTCATGGGGATAATTTTTTTTTTTTTTTTTTTAATAATAAAAAAAAAACTTAAAAAAAAAAATCCAAAGGGGGGGGGGGGGTTTTAGGTTTTTTTTTTTGGGGGGGGTTTATACACATAAAAATACCAAAGGGGGGGGGGTTAACCCCCCAAACCCCCCCCCCCCTGCGTACGCGCCTGTCCACACCTGGTTACTGTAACATAATACAGAAAGCGTCCACTTTAAATAGGAAGGAAGCACAGCTACGCTTAAACACCCAATCACAATTATCTTGTGAGCGAATTCGTGTAAGATACGTTTTAAGCTATTACAATGACATTCAAAGCAGAAACCTAACTTTCTTTTCTTTTTCAACCCCCCCCCCCCCCCCCCAACCCGCGCCTAGACTGTGCTACGGCAATAAATATTGTCTTAATTGCCTTACAGGAATACAGGGGGTCTCAGACTACCGGAGGTGTCGAATCACTGAGGTGTCGGAATTAAAACTAAAACCTTTGTAGGTGTTACATCCATGCATTTTTATGAGGACAAAATGCATCTGGGCTCGTCTATCTAGTCGTATATTTCATGAACGCGTTGACGATTCAGCAACAGTTGATTGACTTCAAGTACATAAAGCAAGGTTAAAAGCCCGACAATCAGAAGGGAAGGTCCCAGATGTGTCGCTGTAATATTTACAATCACCATGAGGGCTGCCCCCTACGGTACGGCATTCAATAGTACACCTGTTGCGTGCGCGTAAATCGAGTGTTAAACGGCGCGCATGAAAAAATCGTCTGCGGACGGATCATGAATGACATTTCGTTGTCGCCTGATTTACCGCGTATTTACTCGACGCTTTTCCATTCACTGTTCGCCTCTTCGCAACAACTTGCGGAGCAAATAAATGCGATTGCTAGATCAATCCGGTCTTTGTGAGTGCTCAGTGCTGATTTCGACGCCAGCGGCTGACCAGGATAAAGGATTTTACTCCTCGAGGTGCGAGCCTAGGATGAGGTTTTGGGGTGGAGGTGTTGGAAAACTGCATTCTTGACTCTCCTGTCTGCTTTTTCGCACTCGACAGCGACACCAATTCTTCCGTGGACTTTCACGGTTGTCTGTCTCTAAAACTCGGTTAAGCTGCTTGGATCTAGATTGTTTTTGTACTTGGATCTTCTTCTTCCTGTAACGTAAGTAGAATACTCAGTTTATTAAAAAAGAATGGCCCGATAGTACTTTATACATAAATTTTACTGCACTCCCAATATCTAATTGATTCACGTTTCTTGACTGGTGGTTATTCCTGAATTGGAAAGAGTTGTCAGCCTCTAAAAATTGCCTAAGCTGAGCTGGATCTAGTTTCTTTCTGACACTTGGATCTACTATTGCTTCCTATAAACTGATAATGTAAGTTCTCATTTAACTTTAACAAAGAAAAAAGTCATAAAAGTTTCTAACGAATGGATGTTTTACTTCTGTTACTATGTTAAGGAATCGACGTCATTTTTAAGGTTACTGGATTCTTAGCGTCTAATTCAGTATCATGTAGGCGGTAGGCCTACATCTACGTCTCTTGTTAACAAACTTTGATTTTTAAAAAGAGTTGCCTGTTTCATAAAACTTGTGGATAAAGCTGCATGGATATATAGCTTCTACTTAAACTTTGAGAATCTTCTTCATGTACTGTAATTTCTAACTTTCATAGAATAGACATGTATGTTCCACATTTCTTACTAAGTCAATATTGATTTTAAGATTTGATGAATTCTAGGCATGGATTTTCGTTGGTTAAGAGACCTTTTTTGCGGGTTTGATTAACGGGAAGAAGACCTTGTAGTTTTGGAAAGTTCCCTGGCACTTTTGTCAACTTTCTCGGACTCAGCAAAGCAACTTCAGTGTGAATTTTTTCTTTTTTTCATAAAGTGGTTTATTGAACAATTGAGACGTGCTGCCGATTTCCTCTGAAACTGCTCAAATGTAATATCAAGATTTAAAATACTCGAGGAGTGACATTATTTATGACATGCTCGAATCCCTTTTTATAAATGTTGTATCCAGCGTGTCAAAAGGACACATCTCCCACTTTGAAATTGTTGTCACTTATCGGTCCCTTAGATAGTAACATTTTAGTTTTTAATCTCCAACCGCTATCTACTTTACTGATATTTGATGTATTACTTCTTTTGGTAACTTGTGGAGTTGTTTCTCTCACTGTTGTTTCGATTGCGTTTTAGTTTTTAAAGTGTCAAGTTAACTGGTTGAATACTACATCAATATAATGTTATTATTATTAATGTTCAAGAATGAGTTAAAGCCTGTTTTGACTTCCGTTTTCGTCTTAAATCCCTGTAAACATGAAATTCGTTCTCCTTGTCAAATAATTGGTTATAGCTTATAACAGCAAACTTGTTCCCATAAACTTTAATTCTCCATTAGTGCCATGTCTGTCGTTATCACCCACATAAGGAAAGGATGAGAAATGCGATTCGTTTTCATTTGTACGCCCGATGTTTGCAAGCATGAACGCTTTCATTTACCCGTTATTAATGGATATTTGTTTGGTGGGACTTTGGCATCCAAGCTTACTCAGTTCACGGTGCGATAATAATCGCACAATAAGGTGTCAATATTTATATTCACTACTGTGAATAATTGGAGAAGAAAAACCTATAGTTTGAATACTCTTTTCATTATATTTATCCGCATTGTTCCGTTCCTATGTAACTCATCCAGAGCAAACATATCGCAAAATCCAAATAATTTACTTGTGCCGATATGTAGAGGTAGTATTAACAATGTAGACATTTGTCAAGGCTCATAATTCTCATAATTTTGTTCAAACAGATTTTTTTTTCAAATTATAAAATCATGACATGTGGTATAAATCATTTTTGTATATGTAAAGAATTGTATTTATAAGCAAACTAAACAAGTTTTATGTGTGGTTTGTTTAACTACATTAATCACTGATTTGTTAAATATGTCAACTTAAATTTTACCCCCAAAAATAATAATAAACATTTTCGAATACAAATTCCAACTGTGGCATTTATGTTGAATTCAACCCCCCCCCCCCCCACCCCCCCACCCCCATACTCTGTTAGTTTGAAAGCGATTTGTCTTAAAGCGTATCTGCCATAGTTTACAGGAGGGATTAGACTGCCCTGCAAGGTCACTGGACAGGTGGTTATCTCATCAACTCAGCTCTCAGTTAACATAAGAAAAAGAGGATCATGGGGGACCAATGGTCACCGATTAGGCATGGTTTGTAATATAGAGGGCGCAAGTAGGTACAAGTAGTGCAGTGGGCCTTTAAAAAGAAAAGGACGTTTCTGTCATCGAGGAGTTATTATTATACCGGGTTATATTGGATGGTGAAAATAGGCTTTATTCATTCATCGCAAAAGTGTCAAACGTTGGCCAAAACAAATCCTTGGACCTCTTATCCCCCTTCAGTCTTTCTCTGCATGTTTATTTTCAATCATTCATTCTTATTTTCCGAAACTGTCTCATTCCCTACAAATAGACATTTCTATATCACTATTCCCGTTCCTCTGCCTTCCCTATCTCCTCCCTCTATAATCCCCCCTTTTTTTCTCTCTCTATCCCTCTCTCTCTCTCTAATACACAACGCATACGCACACTCTCTTTCTCTCCCCTCTTGTTTCCCTCTAATGCATTGTCTCTTATACACATATTCATGGCCGTCTGAATGGGCCCTGTATTCAACCATTCCGTCTGCAATGTCCAGGTTCTATTCATTTGTGTCTTTGCTCCAAACCATCTCCCTACTCTGTCCATTCGTTTAGATACCAAGCCTCTCCTCCCTTACCCATCCCCAGTATGACAAAAAAGAAACGGAAGGAGGGCGTCGCTATAAGAGAGACACATACGTCTTTATGGGGATGGAGGAGGTGGAGGAAGTTTGTCAACATTAACGTCGGCAAACTTTTTAAAATCTTTATTATTTTTTATTTTTTAGGACCTTTGTTTGGTATCCTTGTCAAAATTAGAAACTTCAGTGTGTCTTGTTACTGTTTTTTTAATCGATATGTCCGATCAATTTAAGCTCTTGTCGGCAAATTCAGAAATACACATTCACTCATTTCCTTTTTTATATAAACTGTACGACACCCTTCTCTCAACGCTCTAGAAACCGAATATTCATCGGACATTCCCCGTTATGAAAACGATTATCACGATGATGACAGCAACGTTTTTAGCACTTTTATTCGTGAGTAGAATTATTCCTTGAATGGAGCAAGTATTATTCTTGTTTGCTTGCCGTCTTGGTGGGAGTAAACTTTTGCCACGTTGCGGTTCTTGATTGGGTAGGATGTTCGCAGATTATTATCTCCAGTTTCAGATCTGGCTGTCCTGCTCTTAAAAATATGAAACGTTTGTTCGTTGGACATTATTATATTAAAGCATCGTTTAACTACAGATTATCATCTTCATCGTTGCGTATCTTCTCCAGCCATCTCTGCAATGGTAACGGATAGCGACATTTGACTTTTGTATAGTACAGTCGATCGGCAGTGCGGTGGCAGAGAAAGGTCATTATGTTCAATATTATTCTTCAAGAGATTAAATCAAGATCTCTTGATGTTTTCCTGACCGAACGAACGAATTATCTTCATCAAATGTCATGTATCTTCCCTCGTGATGCTCGTTTTTAAATGTGAATAATTAATCTATATAATTTGCTATGACAATTGACTTTTGTAAACAACACAGTCGGCAGGACGCTTGCAGAGAAAGGTCACCATGTCGAATATTATTTTTCAAGAGATTGTATCAAGAAAGTATTCCTCTCTTGATGTATGATACAAGAAACATTTACTGTCGAAAGAGGAAGAAGTCAGGAATTTTCTTTTCGATCAGAAATCACGAGGGAATAGGGGAAAATGACATTCAGTGAGAAAAAAATTGATAGACTAAGGGAATATTTAGCATAGTAGCATGACAATACTATGACGTACCATTTGGACTTATAATATCATGAACGCTAATTCAAAGAGTCACATTTCTTCTCTGTGTAAGAATTTGAAGAAGACCGAATAAAATTTCGCACTATATGATTTCTCTCCATGTGCACCCATGCGTTATTAACCCCAACATATTTAAACATTTCTCTAATCCCTTCCTGTGAAATCTAGTTATCTTTCAATGCATTTAGATGAAATCCGTCAAGGTCACTGCAATTTTCACACATTTCAATGTGATGCGCCCATTCATTTTATCTGCATGACTGCTGATAATCTGACGATATCCCTTTTCGCGCCTAAAAATTCATCTTCAGTCATGTTCATTGCATTTCATTCAAGGAGTACTGTAGACCAAGGAATATCATTGCATTGATAGCATACGATGATATAATTCCTCCTATACAGTATTGAGCATTTGGACCAGTGAACTGAAAACACGGTTCGAAAGCCTTGTTAGAAAGTACACTCAACTTAGAAGCATCAAGGACTAGTGCTAATTGGTAGTGTCCATTGATCCTCTTGTTTTTTTGCCCATCACTTGGGTATTCATTTGGTTCTCGATGACTGTTGACTTTGATTGTATAAGGATGACGGAGGTTTTTATCTGACGCAGAATTCAACATCGCCTTGAGTTGACAAAAGTTGAAATACTCCCTTTCCCTTTTTTTTTTATATCAGAAGGCAAATGACGTTTAAGAAGTATACACGTGCTCAATAGAAAGAAATTTCCTCTTCGTCAACATTCACCAGTTTACCATTAAAAAAACAACTAATATTAAGTTGTACTTGCATCCGCCATGTATCTCGGTGGAGGGGGCCATGCACCCCGACGGTCCCTCGCCAACAGGGGTCACGCCCTTTCACACCGAAATTTATGATTGCACCAAAACTAAATTTTGATAGAAGAAAATATCGGACCTCTGGGCATCCACTTGCATCCGGTTATTGGTATTTTTCAGAAAAGAAATTACAACAAGTGTAATATCACATAAATCATAAATTAGGAGCACAGATGGGGATTACTTTAAGTTAATTTGATGGCAGGAAGTCGTTTTGTATTATTTGTTAAGCGATAAATCCAGGTAGGCCCCTATATAAGAAAAGAATATCGTTGCAATAAAGTAAAAAGTCATACAAACAAGCAAACGAATTCCCCATTTAAGGAGGCATAATTCTATCTTTATTATTATTATCCTGACTAGAAAAAAAGAGATTTAATCACATTTTTTGGGCATGATTTAAGGGCAAAAATAAAAAAAACAAAAAAAACGGAACGGAATAGAATAGAACAGAACAAAACAAAATACGATTATGAAAAATCTTTAATCCTCTCATGGCCCACCCACTAATTCGTATAGAGTACAGCATATTCTTGGCGAAGCCTTCTATGTCTTCAACTCTACTCCCCCTTTCTTTTCCAGCACTATACAAAGCTACATCAAAGAAACCCGTTCAGTCACAATTACACTACAGTCCAACTATCGCATTTGGTAGAATTTCGATTTTTAACCATAGTGTAAATGACCCTCATGACTTGTGTCCATTTAGTGATGTATCTTGAATAGGCTTTTACACGTTCCAAAGCTTACCACAAAATATGAATACCATTCCATTTGCTGTCAATCACTCTGAAAATAGAAGGAAAAAATAACACCTAAATAATACTGCCTCGGTATGGTCTATTCACACAGAAGTACACTTCCTTTTTAGCTTATTCACTTCTTCGTTTTGTGCCAAAAGCAGGAAAGAAACAGATTGAAACAATTTGAATTAAATCACGGTAAGATTAAAGCAATTACCGGTGACTAAACACCTATAAAGTGCTAAGTACTATAGTACTAAGTAGGCATTTAGGCTTAAGTCGCATTGTGCTTAAATTGCATTATTTCTAAATTCGTATTGGATTCATGAATCTGTTTCCATCAATCTATCTATTGAATGCACTTTGTTACACCAATCGTTCGACCATATAGCGATATAGTCCTGTAGAAATTTTTCAGACCTGGAAAAGTTGATAAGTACAAGGTTTTTTTGTTGATTTATGTTCTAGATGGGTATTGATGTAAATTCAGCTTGGTTGCCAGCTCGGCAACCTTGAGCAACTTTTTGTATAGCCTAATTAGCATAATCATCTAATTATCATATATGCAATATGTAATAATGTTGCTAATCTCAATCCAGGAAGCCTGAAAACATGGGTAATACGACTTTTCTAGGGTTTTCTATGACAAGGAATTCATTTATGACACCAATTTTTATTTTTAAGTAATACAATTGTCTTAAATAGCATAATTAGCATAATATGTACAATATATGGACTTCATTGTCATTGTTTATCTATAAAGCCTAAAAATGGTGCAATGCAACATTGAAACTCGCTTTAGAAAGATTAATCATTAATTCATGAGAAGATATTCCATGTATATGTAGTATAATAAGCCTAATTAGCATAATAATCTAATTAGCTCATATTTATGTGCAATATGTAATAATGTTGCTAATCTCAATCCAGGCAGCCTGAAAACATGGATAATACGACTTTTCAAGGGTTTTCTATGACGAGGAATTCATTTATGACACCAGTTTTTGATTCCAAGTAATGCAATTGTCTTAATAGCACAATGAGTATAATGAGCTAATAAGCATGTGTACAATATATGGACTTCATTGTCATTGTTTATCTATAAAGCCTAAATATGGTGCAATGCAACATTTTAAATCACTTATGAAAGATTAATCATTAATTCATGAGAAGATATTCCATGTATATGTAGTATAATTAGCCTACTAAGCATAATAATCTAATTAGCATATATTTGCAATATGTAATAATGTTGCTAATCTCAATCCAGGCAGCCTGAAAACATGGATAATACGACTTTTCAAGGGTTTTCTATGACGAGGAATTCATTTATGACACCAGTTTTTTATTCCAAGTAATGCAATTGTCTTAAATAGTACAATGAGCATTAATGAGCTAATAAGCATGTGTACAATATATGGACTTCATTGTCATTGTTTATATATAAAGCCTAAAAATGGTGCAATGCAACATTGTAAATCACTTTTGAAAGACTGATTATTAATTCAAGAGAAGATATTCCATGAAGATGTAGTATAATTAGCCTAATTAGCATATAATGTGCAATGTGTAATAATGTTGCTAAGCTTAATCCAGAAAGCCTGAAAACATGATTAATATAGTAATACTTTTCCAGGAATTGTGCTTGAGCAACGTCGGGCTTGTACTCTCAATGGTTCTAGCTTTGGTAAACATAGACAGATCATAGTTCGCACTGTTGTATTCAACATCCCTGGCCTATGTACGTACCTGTCTCACCACATCATCAATTCCATCATTATCATCTGCTTAACCATATTCAGTGTTTCTGACAGTCTCTCTAAGTCCAATGACTGAAGCCCAGCCATCAATGCGTATGATGACCCCGCCATTTCCTAGACATTTCATGAGGTTCGACAACATTGCCTTAAGACCAAGATAACCACCACATTGGACATACAATTTGTGAAGCTAAATAGAGTCCCAAATAATTGATATTCTACATTATATGCTAATTAGGCTTATTAGTACAATAATTACATATTAAGCCAATTGCATTACTTAAAAATAAAAACTGGTGTCACAACTGAATCCCTAGTCATGGAAAACCCTGAAAGAGTCATCCATGTTTTCAGTCTTCCTGGATTGAGATTAGCAACATTATTACATTTGGCACATACAGTGTATATGCTAATTAGGCTATTTATACTACATCTACATGGAATATCTTCTCTTGAATTAATAATCAGTCTTTCAAAAGTGATTTACAATGTTGCATTGCACCATTTTGAGGCTTTATAGATAAACAATGACAATGAAGTCCATATATTGTACACATGCTTATTAGCTCATTAATGCTCATTGTACTATTTAAGACAATTACATTACTTGGAATAAAAAAATTGGTGTCATAAATGAATTCATCGTCATAGAAAACCCTAAAAAAAGTCGTATTATCCATGTTTTCAGGCTGCCTTGATTGGGATTAGCAACATTATTACATATTGCACATAATATCCTAATTAGATTATTATGCTACTTAGACTAATTATACTACATATACATGGAATATCTTCTCATGAATTAATGATTAATCATTCAAATGTGATTTACAATGTTGCATTACACCATTTTTAGGCTTTATAGATAAACAATGACAATGAAGTCCATAATTATATTGTACATATTATGCTAATTATGCTATTTAAGACAATTGTATTACTTAAAAATAAAAATTGGTGTCATAAATGAATTCCTTGTCATAGAAAACCCTTGAAAAGTCGTATTATCCATGTTTTCAGGCTTCCTGGATTGAGATTAGCAACATTATTACATATTGCACATATGATAATTAGATGATTATGCTAATTAGGCTATAAAAAATGTTGCTCAAGGTTGCCAAGCTGGCAACCAAGCTGAATTTACTTCAATACCCATCTAGAACACGAATCAACAAAAAAACCTTGTACTTATCAACTTTTCCAGGTCATGTACATGGTCTATGGTACCGTCTACTGGACTAATAGCTCAGTTGGTAGAACAGTGGTCTCGTAATCCGGCCACCTGGGTTCGAAACCAAGGCGATGCGCTAGTGCCCTTTGGTAAGGCATTGATTCCTCATTACCAGGTACCTCGGAGAGGACCGAAAGCCGTCGGTCCTATGGTTGCTTACTAACAAGCATTTATGCTTTCTTAGCAATCAGATCAAATAACCACCACTACCATTACACCCTCCTTAGAACTTTCACTATATTAGTTGAATTGAAGTTTGAATAAACCTAAGCTTCAATAATTTGACATGTCTCTAGGAAATATCTGTGGGTAATTGACAAGACAGGATTTATGTTTCCAAAAGGCATTTTGGGGATTTTCAAATAACAACAGCGAGGGATAAATACTCAGATAAGCAAATCCTTCAGTGAAAAAAGTAAATTTGCTAAGAGATGACTTAATTTTGTAACAGATCAAAGCCATTTAATGGCAAAAAAGTAAGTGCATTTTTATATATTCCATTCCCGGCATTTTCTGTATTATTTTCGTTCTTTTATATATTCGATGATTGCTTCTCAATTGATCATAATTCACCTCCGAAAAAAATCTCCATGCTCCGGTAGTCCCGAATAAAAAAAGTCGTAATCCCCTTGGCATAGTATAGATTTTTATACATTGTATTTTCAACTCTCTATCGCTGTTCATCTTGATTTGTATCAACATCTGATAAACATGAGCTGCAACTGCAACTAGTGATAAAACAGGAAGATCACAGAAAGTTCTGAAAGTTCATTCGACAGTTGGATCTCATTCATGCACGTCCATGAGTCATTCTTTCTCCCTCTTTACCCCCATAATGTACCACTTTTGCACCGAATCGAAAGTGCCCCTTGAAGAATGGAAGGCAAAGATTAAGGGGCAGGGAAGGGTGAACGGAAATAATTTTGCTTTTGAAAAGAGAGGGAGATGGAGCTACCCGGTGGTTTCTTTGGTAAGCAGAGAGTGAGCTTGAATACCCCCCCCCCCACCCTCATGTCCTCCTTCGAATTTATACCCTTGCATAAGTTCATCATAACCATACAAATAATTAATGTCCTTCGATTCTTTTCTCTGTCCGACAGAGTTTCATAATTACAGAAGCCTTAACAAGTTTTAATATGAAGTTATTTTAATCCAACCCAACATAAGAAAAACGACCATGTTTTTGATCACGTGTTGTCTTGTGTGACGATTTATTTTCTTCTGTCGACCATCGATTATGAACTGACATCAGCTTATTGAAGCCGTTGTCAAGGTCAATGGAAGTTTGTCTTTTAGTAAGAAAAACTTCCTCTCGTAATATTAAGGGGCTTCTTGCTTTATATCATTTGACCTTTTGACATCTATTCTGACCTGCAGAACTGTCAAAACGATGTAAAGTGCATTTTAACCATAATCTGAGCCCAATGAAGGATTAAAAAAAGAAAGAATCTATCGAAGGACGTTAATTCATACTGATTAATAGTTATAACACTTACTAAGCTGTAATGCTATGCACTCATTACATGCTATTCATTAATAGCAAGACATTTATCTATCTATCTTCATCTCCTTTTTTATGGGGGGGGGGGGCGGGGGTATCCAAATCAAACGACACGCCCATATTGCTATCCTTTTGCTCCCATACCAGACTTTCACTGTAAGCTTTCTGCGAATTCAGCTGACTAATTCGACCCTCCCATGTAGCGGATAATAACTAATTCGATTGCAATTAAAACCTGCTGATTCCGCCGCTGGACGAAGTAAAGAGATACTGTTGCAACTTTCTCAGAGTATACCATTACTTCCCCAACAGCGGGCGCTCCTTCGATCCTTGGTCGTTTGGTCCAGAGCATATTGACGCAGTTTCTTCGGACCATGAATTTTCCGTTATTAAAGGTGACATGAAGCGTGCCTCTTGTATGGACATATTGGCCTATGATTTATTAAGTTTGAATATGCAAGCTCACAATGTTTAGTAGAAAAATATTACATTAGATATTGTTGCCGGACATTCAAACATGGCATACCAAATGAAAGTTTTATTGTAATGCAGTCGTACATAATATATTTCTAATCAAATCAATATGCATTCTTCCTCAGAAACAAGAATGCGAGAGAGAGAGAGAGAGAGAGAGAGAGGGGGGGGGGGGGGGTCAGAGAACGGCACAAAAGAAGGAGAGAAAGATATATACATATGAGGAGGGGGAAGAAACGGAGAAAAAGAAAAACAGTTTTCTTCTTAAACAACGACCATGAACATAATTGAAATGCAGTCCGAGCCGACGGGGACGAGAAGAAGCATTACAATCGGATAACATTGGAAATGATTTCATATTTTCACACATGCTTTTTACTGTCACCTTCTAGATGCAAACAGCGGTTTATCAAAGAAATCTATTTTCAAAGCAAATTGTTTCTTTGACCCATAATATCTCGCTTCTTTTCATTCACTCATCATTTGATTTGTCCTTGCACTGTGAAAGTTTCCTGTGATTTCCGAATTCCGCGGTTCCTTAATGTTTGCCTCTCATGAGTAATTTGTGGTTCATCGGTAACATGCAGTTTAATTTTCATGGGAGTATTTCAAACAATTACAATTCCTGCAAAGAAACGGGGGGGGGGGAATCCTTTAAAGCTTATCTGCCATAGTTTACAGGAGGGATTAGACTGCCCTACAAGGTCACTGGACAGGTGGTTATCTCATCAACTCAGCTCTCAGTTAACATAAGAAAAAGAGGATCATGGGGGACCGATGGTCACCGATTAGGCATTGTTTGTTATAAAGAGGGCGCAATTAGCTACAAGTAGTGCAGTGGGCCTTTAAAAAATAACTTTTTTGTTTTCTTGTAATGTTTTATAAAAGTACTACTATAATCTCTTGCTCGATTAAAACAAAAATTTATAGCCTATTATGCCAAACAGTCCAGCAATATTTTATTGTGTTTTCTTGACCCCTGCATGGTGGTGTGGGGGGGGGGGGGACTCTTGGGAGAATTAGAAAGAGTGAGATACATGTAGGGGTGGGGAATAAAAAAGCAAGAAGAGACAGAGAAAATTGGGTGAGAAAGAGGGGGCAATAAGTGGGAAGTTGGTTTAACCTCTTGGCAAACTGATACACATGTACCTTCATGCACCTGTTGTGTGAAGTGCAACAGGTGGAGGAAGTATTTCATTCACCGGGGCTTAAACGACACAATAATTTGGGGTCGTTATCCTCAAATTTATACTTTCAACAATATTTGATACACCTGTAATTCTAAATTATACCTTGTGAGAAAATTGCCCTCTTTCTCTTCCAATTTTACAGTGCTTTACTTTCTGAGATTAGAATGTCAAAACAGATTGTACAAATCATTTAGAATTAATGGATGGATTTATTCCCTAATCCTTTAAATAATATTCCCCAGCTGAGTAATAGCAGGGGGTGATTGATTGCATGGAAATGCGTTAAAAAAAAGAAAATCAAGTATTCCACCGCCACAGTATTGCAACTATGTTTTTTTTTTTGCTTTTTGTATAACTGTTACAATTATGCTATGAAGTAAGTTAGTTCAGAGCGATATATTTGAAGCCACCATGCATGTTAATAATAATAATAATAATAATAATAATAATATGTCTTGTTTACTCAGGGTAGCCTCATCAGTATTCATACTGTTCTCCCTGAGGGCCCTGCAATCATATTATTATTATTGTTACGAGTTACTATATCCTAATTTATTTTCTGCTTAACCTTTCTTTCCATAACCGTTTTTAATTTCTTGATGATTGTCTTTGATTAGAATAGGAATGACCGCCAGTTTCTTATTTTACCAATAGTTTTGCTCATATTTTTTATTTTTAACCAACTTTTCATCTCCCTCTTAATCCCTTTGGGGTTTTCTATTATCTATGAAGTTTCTTATAGAACCTTTTAAATCATGCCTCAAAAATTAGTTTTTTAAGTAAACGTGTAAATCTGACCCAATTTGAAGTGTCTGTGCCTTTGAATCCGTTAACAGAAACTTGGCGCCTTGCAATCGCTATGAATCACTTAAACCTACCACCTACCGTCCACCCTCTCCCCCTCCAAAGAGAGAGAGAGAGAGAGAGAGAGAGAGAGAGAGAGAGAGAGAGAGAAGGGGAAAACTTTCGTTGTTTACAATTATCATGATAAAGACATCAACTTACAACAGCATTCTTCAAATTTGGACGACCCTTGCCACCATACACGTCACGCTGTGATCCTCATAACACGAGGTTATAACGCAGCAAGTGCAGAGTCAACATAGATCATACCCCTTTCCGGTTTATGAATTAGAGATGATAATTGAGCTTTTATTATGAATTAACTGTCTCATACAAGGCATGGCAGATAAGGAAACCGCATAATTCTAAAGCGGTGAGAGATTAAAATCTGGAGCTGGTTTGAAAGGGAATTTGTGCCCCAGCAGGCCCTTCACGGGCTGGTTGTCAAAGCCTTGTACAGGACAGCGACTATCTTTCTTTTGTTTGATGTTTATCCCGTGTTTTATTTATTTATATTTTGAAATATCTTTCTGCTTTGCTTTTTAAACAACACAAAAGTGGTACACAGTGTTGCAAAAGTATTTTGTCATACACATTTCCACAAAATATTTCCCTTAGGCAGGCTTAGTGTCGTGTTTAGTTTTGCGACATAATAACAAAGAAAGAACAGCAATATTGCCTTCCAGCGTCATTTTTATGTCTTGACAAGGTTGGATATATTGCTATCAACCTATTCTGGATTTTTGTCAATCCTGCTTGTTATTCCTATACAGAGAGAAGTTATAAATAATAGATGACATAAAATAAGGCAAATACGAAAACGAAATGACATTATCATGAGAACAATGAAGATGGAAACGAAAAAAAGAAGATTTTATTTTGATATATCAGTTCAGATTAAACAAATGAGACATTGTTGATTGTCAAGTACAAATTACATCATTTTTTATTCAACTTAAATGTGAGCTCTTTTTATACAATTAGCAAATGTCAACCTAATTACCAAAGTGACCAATCGATTAACATGATTAAAGTGTGTGATTATTCTCTAAGCTACCGGCGACGTTCACTGTAGTGATTGTCCCTCTTATTGAACCACCATCTTAAGTAATTAACCGTGTAGGTAGCGAGTCTACTCCTCAATATGTAGGTCGCCAATACCGATTACAACCTTTGATGATCACTTAAAGGGATCCGGTAACTTTGTCTCAGATTCTGAAACAAAATTCTGGATTTAGCTCATGATGCAATGATAATTATAAACCTTTAGGTCAGTCAGAAACCCCATGACTTTTACAAGCCGATCGCCTGTCTGATTATCAAGATATTTATGATTGGAATTACAAATTTTGAAAACCGTTCGCCTGACGGTTTTCATAACACTACAGTCTATTGGGGAAAACGAGTATGGTAAAACCGGTCACTCAAAGATTTTTACTTTTTTGAGGCACTTCTTGATCATTTTGAAGCGCAATTTATTTAGGGCTTCAATATTACACCATATCACAAACACTGATAACACGTAGGACCGTGTATCTCAGATTTAACATTGTTAAACGATCCCTTTAAGAAAAGCCGCCAAATTGTCGACGCCATTGTTTCATCTCCTACCATTTGCCATTTTCGGCAATGCATCTGTGAGGAGAGAGAAGGGCGTTGAAGCCCCTCTGGTATTCAGGATATTGTCTTACCAAATATATTTCCTTTGATTGAGTAGGCCTACATAATCCTAAGAAAATATGGAAGGGTCATTTTTAAAGTATATAGAGCAATACTAAGTCCGATATTACCACGGCAGACGCATTATTCATAGCACCTCCTTCGCGCTCCGTGGTACAATTTTACTGCAACACCTTGTACATGGGAACGATTATCGAGCTAATCAGCTACTTGTTCAGCAATTGAACTCATTTGTACCCTATCCGCAACTGCGGCAAACCAACAAGTGGGTGACTAAATGGCATTTTAACTGGATTGTGTTCCAGCTATAGGATGCAATCAATTATATGAAAATCGAATCGTTCTGTCTCTTCTTGCAACGCCCCTGATTTTTCTTTCTCGATGATTAATGGGCCGGTGTCGCCGTCAGCTCTTGTGCGAAACGGTCCACCGCGAAATTCCCTCTTGCCCTCGCAACGCAAATCCGTCGTTCGTCTTTTTGGTGGATGACGTTACGTACTATGCTATCAGAGTTCAGCGAAGACGGACGCAGGACGCACGTCGTAAAACGATCTTCACCTCAAGACCCTAAATCCTTAGGCAGGGCTTTAGAGGTTGTTCGAGATTGAAGACGTTGGCATTAAACTTTCAGTGCCGGATTTCATTTCCATTTTGACTTTGATTTATGAAGCGATTGGAATATTTTTGACATCAGCAGACGGTGCGGTGTATAACTTTTCTTCATCATTGTTTCATGTCTCTTTACCACTGACCAGTAGAAATACATCGTATCGTAAGTTGACTTGATATATTTTTTGGTAGATTTCTCAAATAACTTTTTATTTTGGACGTCTGACTTTAGTTATTGTTAACCTTCTTCTCATGCCGCATTCGAAGTTTTATTTGTAATATTGTTTCGGAATGCTAATGATAAGAATGTACCAACATGTTTTTCTCCTGTCTATGATGAAATACATTCGTAACGTTATTCCCTGCAAAGTAATATAGTATGCCTAATGCGAGACCAATTTGTTGAAGCAGGGAGATGGGAAGTTGAAGTTATTTAGGAGCCCGTCCGCCACAGTTTGACGAAAAATGTTTAGTGGCAATGTATGTACTGTTTCCAGCCTTCATCTTCTTTGTCAATAGCATGTCGCTCTGGCGACAATTTTGGCTCCTGGCTTTATTTCGTCAGATGTGTGGTTGCAATTTGGTTTTAGGTTAGGTTTAGGGTAAGGGTTGGACCTAAGGGTTAGATGACCTGTTTGGTTTATGGTTCAAGTAAAACAATTCGGATAGTGTTGGTTATTGATGGCAGAGCTATTGTCACAGGAGCGTGTGTCGATATTGCAACCATTTTTCGACCAGAGAACCAATGCAAAATAGGATGCGATATGGAAATATCTCTTATCTCTATGATCAGAAGCGCCTACTTTTAGTGGTAGGGTCCATGGTCTAAGGTACACCACTTCCTTGGGTCGGGTAATTCGTCACTGTTCATACGGTCATTGATTTCAGTATCTCGGGGGACCGTATGAACGCGGCCAAAGTTATGGGAGGTGGATTTAGGAAATTTCCATACTTTCTTCAAAAATATCAAGTTGATTTGGCGCTGTCGATCATCAATCGCATGATCTTGCTGATGTTGTAAATCCTCACTGATGTCATGATTGTTCTTATCAAAGGCTTCTATTTTATATGTGGGAAATCTAGATCATTTTGATAAGAAGAAAAATGGGATTAAAAGAAAAAAATAAGTTTTGCAAATAGACCTTGGATGAGAGGTGTTTTTCTCGGGCATTATAAACAGCAAGTCATTAAAAATGTCTGAATGAAATGGAGTGGTACTCAAAGGAAGAAGGAAGGCCACATGAACAAAGACGCTGTAGGGGTTGCTCTACAGTAATGGGAGAAGTTGGAGAGACTGACATACATGCAGAGATAGACATAGCGAGAGAATGAGAGATGACGAGATGGTGAGAGGGGGAGAGAGAGAGAGAGAGAGATCGAGAGACGGACAGACATACAGAGACAGACAGAGCGAGAGAAAGAGGAGAGATGGAGAGAGAGAGAGAGAGATTGGTAGTCAGAGGAATACTGACAGACAGAGCGAGAGAATGACAGATGAAGAGATGGAGAGAGAGAGAGAGAGAGAGATTGGATAAAAGCATGAGATATCAAAATTCAATGAAAGGGAACATAAAGAGAGGACGGGACGTATAAAGACCTAATAACTATTTTATGTGAAATCATGGTCACATGATGAAGCCATCTGTATATCTATACAGCGCATTTGGCCTCTCCTTTATCTGTATTAAAATCTAACCATTCAGATATGGTTCATAATCCTGCAAATCTTATCATCTATAGGCACATTTGTAATGAGCGCGTGTGTTTACAATCAATCCAATAAATCATTCCGCCGACACCCAGTGATTAATACCTCAACGGTGCTGAATCCTTACCAAAATCAGGTCCATATTGTAGTCATGACAATGGCAAAGTGACCCCCTCATTTGGAAGATTCAGTCAAATCTGTTGAATCCCACCCAAAGTCATTTTACGACATCTCACCGCGAAGAAAAGGTACCCAGAAAAATGAAAGACCAGTGTAGGTTTTTCTTTTGTACGGGAAGACCTGGCTATGACAAAAGACATCGGCGCCTCCAGTTATAAAGACATGAAAGATGCGATAAAAGAAACAAAGCCAAGTCAAAATAATACAGAAATACAGTTAGATAACATGAGCCATACCAGCAATTCTGAGGTCAACCACACTAAATGGATTTGACCTTAGACCAATCCCCCACTCAGAAAAACAAATATGACAAATATAATTTTTCCTGAAGCCCGGAGCATTGTCCTTGCAACTTTGGACAATTTATTTGGATTTTGAATTAATTCCG